>CAUZXS010005805.1:0-42500 GCA_963585895.1 Sepioteuthis lessoniana | reverse complement strand
TTTGGCCATCAGGCTCATGTGCCTATGGACTCGTGGGGCATATCCACAGAATCTTTCGACCAAACTATATAGTTTGATAAATTCTATTGTGAATGTTTATGCTATTTGTTGGTTTGATATAAAAAAAAAAGTAACAAGTTCCATCACCAGCAAATTTATATTTACAATATGATTGACAGGATACGAAAGAAACCAATTGAAGTTCAAAGGATTACATTAAAAAACCTCCAGTATAATGCCTAGGCATTACTTCTGGAGAATGTTTTATTTTCAATGGTGAAATTTGATGAACCTGAAGTGAGAGAAGAGGGTATAAAAAGAATTTTGGCCATTAGGTAAATTTATATTTATTCCTACAAAACTGGTTGAAGTACTTGTGCCAATTTATTGAAACATTTTAAAGATTACATCTGATTTCACCAAATATTATTAAAGCAGAACAAATTGCATTTAAAAATTAAACTCAAATTATTTTTTATATTCTTTCAGAAGAGGGAAGCCAGTCAAGAAAAGATTTTAAAAGATCCCAATATCAACTTTAAAGTTGTGCACTGGACTGATTTAATTGATTTGTCAGTAAATGGAGTCTGTGAGCCACCACTCACACTAGACTTTTCTGACGATGAATTACAGAATTCATTGTTAACTGGTGAAAAGATTAACTTGCCTGATTTTCCTTCACATTCCCAAGGTGTGGAACGGGCAGTTAAGTTAGTAACGGAGACTTCTCAATCCGTGTATGGCTTTGAAGCAAGGCACTAGCACGTACTTGCAAAAGTTTTGTGCCAACAATTGAGACCAGCGTTTTCAGCTAAGGGCTCATATATGGAACTATTTGATTCCATATATTAAAAATTATTAAACAATTATTTGTTTTTCCATATTTGTTTATTTGTTGTATTTCAATTCATATCAGGAAAAAGTTTTTTTTTTCAATACAGTCGAATATTACTGCTTGAATAATAGCATTTTAGATTCGACACAGGTAAAGCAGGGTGGGGTAGGGGTTCAATTTTCTATTTGAAGTTTTGTTATAATTTATTTATTATATTTCCATAAAATAAAATAAGATTTCCTAATTTAAATACTGAAATTGTTTGGTTTTTACATCAATATTTAGGCCAAATCTGGCAAAATCGAGGACTTTTCAGTACGTGTTTATTCAAAATCTTTCATGCCAAATTAGCAAAAAACCGTTGAAGATTCAGATCTAATTTTTGGTATGAGTATTTAATAGGTATATACACAACTTTCAGTGCATTATTCTTTTTGATATTTAAAAAAAAGTGAAAAATCAACCTACCCTGATATATATATATATATATATATATATAGTGTGTGTTTGTGTGTATGTATGTGTGTGTATATGTATGTGTGTGTATATATATATATATATATATGGATAGAAAGGTATGTATATATACTTAGACACACACATATATATATATATATATATATAGAGGGAGAGAAAGAGAAAAAGATATGTATATATGTACATAAAGATAGAGAGATAGAAAAAGAAAAAGATATGTATACATGTACATAAAGAGAGAGAGAGAGAGAGAGAGAGAGAGAGAGAGAGAAAGAAATTATATATATATATATATAGGGAGAGAGAGAGAGAAATAGACATATATATATAGATAGATAGACATATATACATATCTATCGAGAGAGAAATAGACATATCCAAATATCTATAGATAGATAGATTGATAGGCATATACCCATGTTATATATATATATATATATATATGTGTGTGTATTCATTTTTATCTCTACATATATAGACACAAATGTAGATGGACATAAATACATGTATAGTGATATATCTTGGTGTGTGTTTGTTTTTATATAAATATGTAACTCTTCTTCTGTTTTTGTTTAAATATATATATTTATATATATTTATATATATCAGTCCGTGCATTTATGCTAACGTGTATATATATATATATATATATATATATATATATATATATATAATATTTTTTTATTTTTATTGTGCATATATGTGTGTGTATGTTCTCTTTTGTTTATATATATATATGTGTGTGTGCGTGTGTGTGAAAAATGTGTGTAATTTTCATGTTTTTTGTGTATGTGTCTGTCTTTTAATGCAGATATTTAGATGTTTCTCTTTTTTCATACATCTGTAAGATTATGTAAATACATTTTTATATATACTTGCACACACAGATACGTATTAACTTGTGCAGCTGTGTGACTTCTTTTATTCCTGTGAAAGGATATGTATGTAGACATGATTCTGTGAATATATGTTTGGCTTATACTGTTGCTGGGGTTGCTCATTTGTCCCTCAGGTTACCTCCTTCACAACCCTTTACAAAAATCCTGCAAATATTTTTTCCACATGTTTTTCCGTTTTTCTTCCAGCCGTACAATTTCTGGCACTTTGCTACTTTTTCCAATGCACATCTGCAAAATTAAGTAAATCTTTTCTCCTTTCCTTTCCTTCTTTCTCTTACCATCTTTCTATCTTTTCCTCTTATGACTCCCCTTATCACAGTTTTTTTTTCTCTGGATCTTACTACTCCCTCTCTCACGCTTTTCTTCCTATCTTATGTCTCATGCATAAGTCTTTTCTCTATCTTACTAGTGTCCCTCCCCCATTTTTGTTAAAAAAGAGAAAACCCAAAGAAACCTGGAGCTTTTGATGTGAAACTAGATCGTTATACGAGGAGCTGATTCCACGTTTCTTGGAGGGTTTGTCTTCTCCTCGATGCATGGCCACTCGGGCCATGAAGGGCTGGGATTTTAATAAGACTTGAGGAGATCGACATGTGTAGGGCATCTTGCTGCTAGCCCCTTTGCAACTTTATTTCCCTATTGTTATATTTGTTTTTTTTTTTGTTATTTTTGTATCAGGTGCTGGTGGGTTGGGGTTTATTTAAGTCAGACCGGTGACATGGCTTACCTGGTTAAGTTGTTAGTTTAAAAAAATAAATTATACAACTATCCATTATTGAATTTAAATCTTGAGCAAGTCTTCTAACCAATGAGGAAGTAGATGGGGTTAATAAATGGATTTTATCAATTTACATATCATATAAGGTGGAGATTTTATGAGTACATGAATATCTGTTTTAGATTGAGCATAGCCAGATTATTTTGGGGAGTTCGCAGTAAAAATCATTTGAAAAACTTACTTCAAAAGATATGTATGGAACATTCAAACTAAGAAATGTTTTAGCTGTAAATTGGAACTCAAGCAATGATAACTTGTGCCACACACACATTCACAATTTTTTTTTTTTTATGCAGACTGGCTGTTGTCCATTGGATATTTGACACTATAGTCTTTAATCTGAAGTATTATTTCCCTCATCTCTTCTTCCTTTCCTCTCTCATTCACTTTTTCTTTTTTCTCTCTCTCTCCTTCTCTCTCTCTCTCTCTTCTCTTTCTCCTCTCTCTCTCTCTTCTCTTTCTCCTCTCTCTCTCTCTTCTCTTTCTCCTCTCTCTCTCTCTTCTCGTTCTCCTCTCTCTCTCTTCTCGTTCTCCTCTCTCTCTCTTATCGTTCTCCTCTCTCTCTCTTCTCTTTCTCCTCTCTCTCTCTTCTCTTTCTCCTCTCTCTCTCTCTCTTCTCCCTTCCTTGTCTCTATCATTAGTGAATCAATGCATTCCTATCACTTTGTGTGTGCACTTAGAATCTATGCACATTCATATATCTGCACTAGTAATATTTCCATACTTACACATGTATTCTTTATTTTAACACATTCAAAAAATATGTTTATGTTTTCACCAGATGTTAAAGAGGACTTAGCATTGTATGTTGGCTTTCACCACAATGCCTGCATTTTTCCCTTTGATACGCAAATAGGAATCCAAGACATTTAATTTTGATTGCAGCATAATGTTTAAAAAGTCTGAATCCTTTTTCTTTTTACCACATTGTTTTCAACACACATTGCTTAAAAGAAAGAAAGAAAGAAAGAAAGAAAAAAAGGATTTGTTTTCAGACTTTTCTGTTGATGATTTATTTAAATTAAACCAAGTCCTTTTTCATCAATGTCTGCTTAAGAATGCTTTATTTACAAAAAAAAAAAAAAAAAAAAAAAAAAAGACCCCAACAAAACAAAAAAATCTTAATAGAAAACAATTTCTCATTTCCTGCTTCTTTTCTTTTTTAACCATTATTCATTGTGTTCACCTTTTGTTCTTTCTGTTCTGCCTGCCCTCCCCTTCTTCACCAAACTACTAACACATTTCTGTTTGTACCTACAATTTTTAGGACACTTTGGTTTATGGTTAGTAAGCTAGTCTCAGATCCATAGTTATTGAATAGGGATTTTGATCCTCACTGGATGCCTTGCAGGTTTGCACCAAAATGTAAGCTCTGTTTTTTTTTACTGTTTTAAGTGATATAATGATCAGTGAGCGAGTCTAGCAGACCATTATTTGTGAGTTTGATTCTAACTGGGTGCCTTAAGCTAAGTATATTAAATGATTAGTACAATATATTTGTCTTAATCAATAAGAGCCCAGTCGGCTAGGGCTGTAAAATACACTGACTGTATCTCTGCAGACGGGTAAGGCCCCACCAACTGGATATGACATTGAACCAACTGGTGATGAGGCTCCAGCCTTGGAGATTTTGGGAAATGTGGAGCACTTAGTCATTACCATTACTCCCAAGTATACTCTGACCCAAAGTGGTAACTCCCTATCTATCAGGTCAAATAGAACAAACTGTGTGCAAACAAATGACTGATGTTAAATTGTGACTGTTATATAATAATACTTGAAACCATTTAACTGTATGCAAAAAGATCTCTGGTTTGTTTAAGAATGTTATCTACAAAATATGCTTACAAATTATATATATATATATATATATATATATTTAATATGTATGTATAAACAGGATTTGGCATTAAATAACCTACAATGTTTGATATGCCACCAAACCAACCAATCAATCAATAAGTATATTACAGGAAGAGAAGATATACGCAGCAGAATGTTTCTATTATACTGTCCTCAACTCTCACTGAAACACTTTTTTGTTGTTGGATTTATTTAATATTCTTAAAACAAAAACTTTTTAAATCCATATCCTGTGTATGGGGAGCTTTGGGGAATGTGGGGTACTCCTTTATTGATATTACTCCCAGGTCTACTTTGACCCTGATTGGTTGTACCAGTTACGGTCCCATCTATGGATTAAATAGAATTGTTCATTCATTTTTTGAGAATCATTAGTTATTTGAAACCATACAGCTATATTCAAATTATTTATATTGCATAAGAATACTTGAAACCATTTAACTGGGGCAAACAACTGAGTTCTCACATTCTGTTTAAAAATAAAGTTTCCAACAAACTATATATAAACAGGATATGGCATTAAATAATTCTCAGGGGTTGATATGCTGTAAAACATCAACCAACCAACTTTCATTGCCATTACTCTCAGGTCCACTCTGATCTAGAATTGTAAAACCTGATATGGTCCTATGTATGAATGAGTCAAATAAAACTATGAATTATTAGTATTATATAGGAATATTTGATGTAATAATTATACATAATTATATTCAAATAAAAAAACATGCTATGAAACATTGATTATAATCATTGTACTATATTTTCAAAGATTTGGAAATTAATCAAATTTTGGTATTAAATGATGCACAAAGAATTGATGTGTTGTTAAACAAACAAAAACACAAAACAAACCTCTTTTTTTTTTTTTTAAAAAGATGACAAATGACTGAAGTTTTGAACCTCGGAAGGTATTGTCCAATATCACATCCATTCCAATCTTGTAATGTGAGAGAGTTTTGTGTCTATCAAGAATCAATAAAAAATACAGTTCTCGTCTAGAAGAAAATATTAAAAAAAAGGGGTTATAAATATTTCAACCACCTGTGTTTGGGGCATCAATTGCCCTTGCTCAAGTTGTGAGCATCCCTGTCTTCTCACTCACTCAACCAGCCACTCTCACTCACTCATTTTCTCCCTCTGACTCGCTCTACCATTCATTCACTCACTCTGCAACTCTGTCACTCATTTTCACTCTCTCCCTTTCTTCTACTCCCACTTGCAAACTAGTGACATCTCAGAGGGAGAAGATAAATAAAATCAAAGTAAGTGAGTTTGATTCTAACTGAGTGCCTTAAGCTAAGTATATTAAATGATTAGTACAATATATTTGTCTTAATCCATTTTTTTGAAAATTTAAAACTTGAATTTAGTTGGTTTGAGTTTAAAGAACATTAACTTCGAAGGAAAGTAGATAGTAATTTCAGTGGCTCAGGTCACCATCAGTCTGTGTTTGTCTTCTTGCAGGGAAAAATTCAAATGTGAAATTGAACATTTACTGTCGTTTGTTATGTAGACAAACAGAAGGGATGAGTTAGTGGTATTAGCTGTTCTTTTTAGTTTGCAATGTGAATGACACCCAGCTGGGCTGGAGAAATGACTTTCTTAAATACTCTTAGGGTTGGCTCCAGGGAAATATTGTTTTTAAATATGATTTCTTAGATTTGATTGGTTCAAATACATCTTTATGCCAGTTTTTTTATTTATATTAATTATTTTTGTCAAATCCGCTGGTTTACTGCTTGCTGGGAATTGTTCATTGTCTTTTATCTTGGTGTGCTTATCATTTCAGTATGTCTAATATTCTAAAATCACCTTCTGGGTGTCTAATAATTTGAATGGGTATAGAAAATAGTAGTGGTAATTTACTTGGTTTAGCTATTGTAGGAATCGATCATGCTAATACCTTTCTGCAGAGAGGTGAGACCCCTTCCCAACTGGTATCTAGGTTTGTCATACCAAAGACTCAAAGTTTAGAATATACTGATCGTATCCTCTGCTGAGAGGTGAGACTCCTTCAAAATGGGTATCCTAGGTGTGGTATTATACTGTAGCAGGTGATGAGGCTCTAGTTCTAGAGCTTGCGAGAGTATTACCAATACTCCCAGGTCCACTCTGAGCTGGAGTGGTGGTATCTGTTAGGGTCTCATTTACGGGTTAAATAGATCTGTTTGGAAACTATTAGTATTGGGTAGAAATGCTTGAAATCATTTAACTGTAAGTTTTTTTGTATTAAGGGTGGTTATTTAAAATGTTGTAAGTGTTGGCATTAGATTGGAATACTAGAAACTATCTAACTTAGTGCAAACAAATTATTTTTGAATTATTTACATTATCCTAACTTAGATATATGTGCTCTATCACTGATATTGAGCACTCTTTATTTTTAAATATAGCAAACTACATTATTAAAATAGTGTTTGTCAATGGCCCGAGAGACTGGGGTTCAATCCCAGGTTGAGTCATACCAAAGACTCGAAAAATGGAACTTGATGCCCCCTTGCTTAACACTCTGTACTATAAGGTAGGGATCAATGGTAAAGTGGAGTAATCCAAGGAAAGGATTAGTGCCTCCTACACCTCCATGTAGTAGCTATTGAAAAGGGAGCCTTCAGGTCACCCTCGACTACAGTTGCCTACTTTACTTATATTAGTTAGGATTCTGTATACACAGATTCAGCGGTGCTTGACAACTGTTTCTTGCCTATGTATTCATCAGGCCAGTAAATGCATAGACAAGAAACTGACTGTTACCAAGCACCATTGACTCTGTCTTTACACTATCCTAACTTGTATATGCACATTCTATACGGAGCACTCTTTATCTATGAATATAGCAAACTGCATTATTAAAATAGTGTTCAGCAATGGCCTGGGAAACTGGGGTTCAATCCCAGGTTGGGTCATACCTAAGACTCAAAAAAATGGTACTTGATTTCTCCTTGTTTAACACTCACCCTTGATATGTACCTTCTAATGTTTAGTGGAACAATCCAGGAAAAGAAGTAGTGCCCTCCCCTCTACCTTGATGCAGTAGCTATTGAAAAGGTAACCTTTGGGTTGCCCTCAATTACAGTCAGCCAACGTACTTACTTAAATTATTAAAAAATATATATATATATATACACAAATTAAACTAGATGAAAATTACTGGTAACTTATATTTAAAAGATTAGAAAAAAATTGTATCTATGTATCTTACAAGGGGCATTTTTTTTAATTTAATGTAATTCTATGAGCTATTTAAGAAACTGTTATGTAAAGACTGAAAGCAATTAACAAAAAAAGTGTTTATTTTGGGTCTTATGGTTTTCTCTCTCTCTCTCTCTCTCTCATATATTCAGATATTTTGTTGTGGTTATTGGTGTATAATACAGTAAGGTTGAAAAAGAAAAAAAATAGTTGGTTGGTAGTTTGTGGGTGGGGTGAATTCAGGAATGAACAAATCACCCCAAGAGGAAGCAAACATTGAGAAGATAACAAAAGACAAATATTTAGAAAACGACACACATCCTCACAATCACTGTTTGCTGAGCAAATATAACTGGAGAGTGGATGAAGGTGGGTGTAGGTAGGTACAGAAGCGGATTGGGAAGAGGAGGAAATAATGGAAGGTGGAGGGGGTGTATTTACTAAGTGATGTTCTCCCTTCCCTCAAATAGACATTTTGCGATGGCATTTTTTATTAGTTGCACACCTGATTGCAACCTCACCCTACAACTGAGATTCTTGTGGGGTTCCATTAAGTGGACCACCTTTTTTTGCCCATTCAAGTGCCATTGGTAATTTATCTACATATTAATACTGTGGTATATATTTACTTAGCCCCTTCCCCATGAGCAGGATGGCACAAGGTCAATTTCTAGGCAGATTACAGCTGGTCTGAATTCAGTTTTCCTTTTCCTCTCAACTGGTTATCAAAACAAGGCTAAAAAAAAACCCCCAGTCTGCCCTACTATTTACTCATAGTACAAGAGAGAACAGATACTCACCTTTCATTTTCAGAATTTGGTGTAGGTTACACTAAATGGGTGGGATGGATAGATAGATAAAGCTAAGTGAACACTCCCAACTCCTCATTGGCACTTTGACATAAGGACTTTGCCATGACACCTGTCCCAGCCAACCACTCTCCATTTATTTATTTTTTAATTGATTAAAAATTTAACTCTCTACTTAAAATACATACCTACATACAGGAGGTGGTGCTTGTGGTGTTATGGTTATCATCATAGGAAATGGACAAAGCGACCAGAGTTCAAACCCTAGATGGGACTATTTGCATTTCACTTCCTACTAATGCCTTTCGGAAAAAATCCCACCATTGAATCCAACTACAAGTAAATAGTGGAGTAGCCTAGGCTCTTTAACTTTAATGTAGTTACCAGTTTAGGAAAAGGAAAACTCTGAATTGAAACCAGTTAAACTCCACTTAAGCAGGATGTGACACAAGATCAATTTTTGTGTGGATGGGTTAAGTATATACAGAAAATTTCTGCAATCAGATATCTTATTGATTTTCTATTGTTTAAATTCTAAAAGTTATTTTCATATTTTTTTTCTTTAACTAGAATCATCCATAAAATATATAGAAATTTCAGATCTTTAGCACACCATGATGTTCAAGTGAAATTTATGCAATTATGTTATTCATGATAATCAAATTGTTTGGTTGGTTGTGTTTGATGACATTTCAACCATTTTGGGATATCTATTGCCAAATCCTGTTTATACATGATTTTTAAGTAAATAGTTTGTCGGTAACAATTTTTTTTTGAATGAGCCAGAGCTCATTTCATTTGTTTGTACACAGTTTGCACACACTTTCCCCAAGGGTATTTGTCCGAAAGTAAAGGTAATAGTGTGACTGGAGTTTGAACTCGCTTACTAAAATTCTGCAGTTCAGCGCTTTAACCATAATGCCGCAAGCCCCCCCCCCCACCAGATTACATGATAATTACTCATAGTCTTTGTCTCTGCACTGTCTTGAGTATGACATTAAACTATATCCCATGGTGAGGCTCCAGTCTTTGAGTTTGGGTAATATGTACTTTCAGGTCCACTTTGAGTGGTCATATCTATTTGACCTACAGATAGAACCCCAATAGGTATGTTCAATCTTTTACTAGGGATTATTGATTATATCAATATTGAATCCATTTAACTGTGTGCCAACAATAAATAACAATACTTGAAACCATTTAATTGTGTACAAACAAATGCTTCGTAGAGGGTGGGTGAAAATGATCTGACACATTTGTAAGTTTAATAAAAGCAAATTAGAATAAATAATGAAAAAAATGGTTTTATTTTCCAAATGTACATATGCTATTTTGTTTTTATTTCAATTTTAAAAATTACATCAGTTAAATTGTTGCTGTTATTGTCCACACGATGAAGATGTTTGTGAAAGTTGTCCATAACTCGATGGATCATTTCATGTGGGATGGCAATAATTTCTTGACAAATGGGATCTTTTAATTTGATTTTCGTTTCCTGATCCAGTATCTCTGAAGTTAGTAACCCATAATAAAATCATGTTTCAGGTAGGTACGGGATCATGTCTACCAAGCTCAAAGTGCACAAAGAATGCTCTTTGTGTTGCAGTTACTGATTCGTTCTTGTTAAATGTTTCCGTGGTGAAAGCATGATGCTGGCCTGTCTAATCCATATGGGTAACCTGAAATTAAACAAAATGACATCTTAGGTTCATTTGGAAAATAAAAACACTTCTTTCATTATTTATTTTAATTTACTTTTATTAAACCTACAAAAGTGTCAGATCATTTTGATCCATTCTCTATTAAATAGAATTATTAGTGTTGGATAAGAATACTTGAAGTCGAATAATTGTGTAAACTAATGAGCTCTGGCTTGCTTAAAAATGTTATCAATAAACTGTTCACTTACAAATCATATATATATATATATATATATATATAAATAATGAGATTCGGCATTAAATAATCCCCAAGGGTTGATAATGTCTTAAACAGATTGTAGAGAGTAGGTTGATTTAATTGTATTTGTCTTTCTGTCTACCTCACATACACAGACCTTTTTACTTTTTTAGAAAAAATTTAGTATTTTAATTTGAAATATTGTTGTAATTATAAGATTCTTCTAATTTTCAACTATTGCAATCTAAACAGGTCCATGTATTTGTGTGTGTTTGCACATTTATGTAAGTCAACCAGAAAGGACAAAAATTATTTTTGAAGATATTTACCTCTGAATAAGATTTTAGTAGTTCAGTTCAAAAGTGATTCTGTTTAAACTGTAATTGATCTAAAGTTTATGAAGTATGATGCTAAATATCTAATAACATAGGATTCAGTTAACTATAAAGAAGGTTCAATTCCAGTAAGATGTTTACTTTGTAAGCATATATATATATATATATATATATATATATATATATATATATATACACACAATTTAATGCTAAAATCAATTTTTATCCATAAAATCGTTATAGCTCTTAATAGATGAAGAGCCCACTCTGCTGGAGCTGTAGAATACACCCGACTGCATCTCTGTTGATGGGTAAGACTCCCCAATGAATGTCCTGTTATGACACTAAACAATCGGATGTTGAGGCTTTAGTAATGCTGAAGCTTTGGGGGAATGTGGAGTACCCCTTTATTAGCATTGCTCCCAGGTCCACTTTGGTAGCATCTGTAAGAATCCTATCTATTGGTCACAAAGAACTGAGTGCAAACAAATGATTTTTGCTAAATTGAATTGTTAGAAATAGAAGTGTTTAATCCTTTACCTGTGTGTAAACAAATGATTTATGTTTAATAGGATCATTAGTGATACATAGCAATACTTGGAATTATTTAACTTTGTTGACTTATGCTAAATAGAATTGTTTGATCATTTAACTATGTGTATCTACAAAATGTGTTTACAAATCATATATTTAGCATCTATGTAAAAATAGGATTTGGTATTAAATGACCAATAGTGGTTGATATGCCATAAAACCACAATATTATAATATTTCTAGTATAGAAATAAAATAAAACAGAATGAAAACTCAGAAATGTTTCTCATTGTTGATCTTCAGGTGTGTTTGTTATCAACAAATCTGATTTTGTTAGATTTGTTATAGGGTTTGGGAGACCAGGGTTCAATCCCAGGTTGAGTCATACCAAAGACTCAACAAATGGTACTTGATGCCTCTTTGCTTAACACTCAGCATTATAAGGTATGGATCAAGGGTAAGTGGAGTATTCCCGGGGAAAGGAGTAGCATCCTCCCCTACACCTCAGTGTAGTAGCTATTGTAAGATGAGCCTTCAAGTTGCCCTTGACAATGGTTGGCCTACTTGTATATATCATATAAATAAATGTTAGGATAGTGTAGATAAGAAACTGAGTCAATGACTAATGTTGAAGATTTTTTTAAAAAGTTTTAATAAAAAAAAAAAAAAAAAAATTGTTCACCTGTAGATGTACATATATTTTTGTTCCAACTCATTTTACATGATTATATATCTCATAAAAACAATATATATTGATATTCTAAATGTATAATGCACTTTTCTATATTTAAAAATATTACACTGTTTTTATTTTATTGTAGAAATTTAATCTAAAAATTTTATTCATTAAAGTATGATGATTTATAATATTCTTTTACACACTTAAATATCCCTGGATGTTTGTATTTATTTGATATTCTTAAATTAGTACATATTCAGTGGGTTAACATTAAGTTTCTCTAAGTATTTTCTTGGTATAAAGTTTTTATCTTCTCCTAGTTATGTCCCTTTGGTCAGTCAAGTGCAGAGAGGAAACAAGATCACTTGTACACTAAGTTAACTGACGTATATAAATGGGCCCCTTGCATAGTTCTGTGGTTAGCAAATGGCTTAGGAGACTATTGAATATGAATTCACTCCTCACTGGGTGTTTTATAATTCAGACCTTGTGTAAAATCAATCTAAGTTTAATAAATGACAACTGAAGCATATAGATGTATCTTACTGTCATGGAGAAAAATATGCACATAATTTTGTATTAAAAAATAATGTCTTATAATTCTTCTGCTGTTACTCTTACAAACTGTAAAAAAAAGATATTCATATCTCTGTATTATTGCTACTGTATAGAGAGAATACAGCAGGAAACTATATTCGATATTAAATGTTTTAATTAAAAAATGGGGTGGTGGTCACTAGCCGTGTCTTTGGTGATGACTAATGAGAAAAGTAAAATGAAATTAATCTGTATATCCATGCTGTTTTGTTTCTTAGGTATACGACTAAACAGCATCTGATAGTGAAGCTGCAGTTCTGAAACTCTTAGGAAGTACTCCTTCATCATCATCTTTACTCCCTAGAGTAGTATCTATTAGGATCACATCTCTTAGACAAATAGATCTGTTTAAAAATTATTTGTATTAGATATGAAAACTTCATGCCCTATAACTAAATTATTCGTGTTAATAATAGTTACTTGTAGTGATAATTGTTTACAAAGGATTATTTGTTACTTAAAACCATATAACTGTGTGCAAACAAATGATTATTATTAAATAGAAAAAAATTATTTCAAACCTTATGATTATTAGTATTAGATAGGAATACTTGCAACCATGAAACTGTGTGCAAATTATTTGTATTAGATAGGAATACTTGAACTATGAAAAAAAAAATGTGAATATAAATGAATGCAACTCTTAGCATAAAATAACCTTTGATGGGTTGAGATGCTTAACAGCAGGTTCACCTATAGATGTACATGTTCTGACTCATTTTTCATGATCATATATCTTATAAAAACAATATATATATTGATATTCTAAATGTATTCAATCAATACTAATTTGTTTAAACTGGTGTTTTCATCTCTGTTTTTATAGCCACTTTCCAAATCCTTTTTTGGTACCCTAAGCATAATTTGATTTGAATTGACTCTCCTTATCATAAACATTTACTATTATCAATGCCCAGTTGGCTGGGGCTGTAGAATACATCGACTGCATCTCTGCAGAGAAGTGAGCCACCTCCCCTTCCATCCCAATGAATGTCCTTGATATGACATTAAACAATCTGTGGGCAAAGATCCAGCATTGGAGCTTTGGGTAATGTGGAGTACCCCTTCATTGCCATCGCTCCCAGGTCCATTCTGACCTGGAGTGGTAGCACCTGATAGGGTTTTATCTATGGGTCAAAGAGAACAAACTGTGTGCAAACAAATGACTGATGTTGAATTGTAACTATTATATAGAAATACTTGAAACTATTTAACTGTGTGTAGTGTAAACAAAAATATCAGGTTTGTTTAAGGATGTTATATACAAAATGTGCTTACAAATCATACATATATTTGATATATATGTATAAAGAGGATTTGACATTAAATAACCTAAAATGGTTGATATGCCATAAAAACAAACCAAACCAATGCTTAATATTTTAAGCATTGACAATGAAAAAAATAAGAGTCATCTTTTATTGTATATGCAGTCACTTTTGATGGCAAGGATGTACTAGCTGATGTAATAAATCACTCCCTCCAAAAAAACAAATGTTCCAGCCAACCCTCTGGTGGCCATGGAGCCCTTAGTAACTGCTTATATATTTTACATCTCAGGATTGATCTGATCTCATTATTTCAACTCTCGTACCTTTGAGTCTTTTTCAAATGCCTGTTATCTTTAGTAATGTTTTGGGAATTTTAAAATGAAACTATTATTCAATCAAAAGGCACTAGTGAACGTCTCAGGGGTTAATAACCAAAACATTGTAACTATAGCAACCAAGTAGACTGGTTTTAATAAATCAGTAAAGAAAAAGAATTATAATAATAACTCATCTAAGAAATAACAAGTGAAATTATCAAGTTTTATTGTTTAAAACTAGTGCTTAGTTCACAAGAATATGGTCAGTCATTTATTTAGATAATTTTATATATTTACTTAACCGGCTAATAGGCCTAATGAGTAGCTTGTTTGCCAATAGTCTGGGAGACATGGGTTCAATCCCAGGTTGTCATACCAAAGACTTTAAAAATGGTACTTGATACCTCCTTGCTTAACACTCAACAATATAAGGTATGTATCAAGGGTAAAGTGGAGCAATCTAGGGAAAGGAGTAGCATCCACCCCTACACCTTGATGTTGTAGCTATTGAAAAGGGAGCCTTCTGGTCACCCTCTACTATGGTTGCCAACTTTACTTTTTTTTTTATATATATATTTACTTAAATATTTTTAGGAAATTGATTTTTTTTTTCTTTTTTCACAACATTTTGGCTGTGTGTTCTTGGGGCTTCTTTCAGTGTATTTACTGTTAAGAAATGAAAAAAATAATCCACATGAATAATTAATTACAGGAAAAAAAAAAATTTTGTATTTGTATGGAACGTTTTAATGTATGAAAACATTGTGAACTGAGAATAGTATAAACAGATGATTTTTCGTCATCTTTTTGATAAAGTTTATTGATTTAAAAAAAAAAAAAAAAAAAAATATTCTGTGGAATTTGCTTATAGTATTTTGTCAATGTCTCATTTCTATATATTAAAATAAGTAATCTTTTTTTTTTATGACTGTAACCTATGACATGACGACAAATTTGGTTTCTTTCATTGTTTAATTGTATATCAACTTCCATGGGTTATTTAATGCCAAAGCCGCCCTTGTAGAAGAACAGCAGTGATATCATTTAACTCATAGCTGTGGAATGAGGGGGTTTATATTTTTTCCAAAGGGAATTAGTCAAAAAGTGAATGCAATAGCATGACTGGATTTCAAACTCACCTACTTTGTGGTCACAGTCCATCACTTTAGACATTACACCATGGGGACTGCCCACACACACACACAGAAGAAAAAATCATGACTGTTGTTCTTGAATTATAACTCTGCATATTTAGTGACAAATCCACAAAAATTCCTTTTTAGTTACCAAATTCAAAGAAGCAATATTCAAATAACGTATGAAATGAGTGTTTAAAAGTATTTCTATCTTTTAATAATTGTAACCTCAACTCTATCTCAGCCCAGATGACTGGGGCTGTAGAATACACTGACTGCATCTCTGCAGAGGGGTAAGACCCCCTCAACTAAAGTGTGTCCAAGATATGACATTAACCAATCTGATGGTGAGGCTCCAGTAATGCTGAAGCTTTGGGGAATGCAGAGTACCCCTTCATTGTCATTACCCCTGGTCCCCTCTGATTCAGAGTGGTAGCACCTGATAGGGTCCTATCTATGGGTAAAGTAAAACTGTTTGACATTTAAACTGAATGTAAACAAATGACTAATGCTAAATTAAATTGTTTGAAATAGAACTGTTTGATCATTAACTGTGTAAACTCTACTATATATATATATATAGGATTTGGCATTAAATAACCAATAATGTTTGATATGCCATGAAACCAAATCTGCCTGTTAGTCTCTTTTTTTTTTCAATCTTTTAATTTTTTTATTTTCTTTATTTACCTGTTATTAAATCAGAATTCAATAATAATGATATGAAAAGTTCTTAAAAAATTTCCCTTTAATTTATTGGAACGATTATCAGTAAAAATAAAAAAAAAAACAATCTGGTAAAACTTAAATTAATCAAACATTTTTCTTGTATCATGCTAGACTTTGGAGAGGGGAAGCTTTATGTAATATAAATGTGTATTATAGACCGAGTTTAAAATGGGAACATTTCAACACGCACATGAGAGAGAGAGAGACGTGCAGTGGTGTAACAGTTATACACAACATGCCATGTTCAAATCCTAGACAAATCTTTCTGCATTTTCCGTCATGCTAATGCCTTTTGAGAAAGGCATGAATCCATCTATTGATAAATAGTTGGACTCTTTCGTCTTAATATTGCAACTGTTCTAGAAGATAAAGCCTGAAGACAAACCAGCTGTACTCTGCTTAACATTAAATTTGTATTACTGCCAGTTGGTGGTGGAGGGGTTGTGTGTACATTTTTATAAAATATATAAAATCATCAGAAATTAGTTTCAATTTTAAGCACTTCATGTAAAATTTGTAATTTATGCACCCTTTTTAATCTATCAAAATGTAAAATAAATTTTCAAGTTTAATTTTTGTTAAAACAAGACTTAACCTTGAATTAATTCACTGTAAAAGAATTATATGAAGCTCTTAATTTGTAGAAGAGTGTGTGTGTGTCCTTGTGGAAGAGAATGAAATTAAGTTTTGCTATCATTTACCAACAGCTGATGCTAGTTATCTCCCTTAGCCTGTTACATTTTTCCCCTTCTATTGACTAAGCACTCTACCAGGCAAAAGCCTTTCGGATTTCTTTTAAATAAAAAGTATTCTTTGGGATTTCTTAAGATAGTATTTATTTCCTTTTCCCAGCCTTTAATTGTAGGTGGTAATGTAGGATATAGAACTAATGGCAAAGTGCTGAAGTTTCAAATACAAAGTGTTTGAGTGGTAATGTTTACTAGTTACATATAGAAGTAATATAGAAAGTCACACACAGTGAATAAATTAATATCAGCTTTCATCGGTTCTGTTAAGTCAGGTTTTGTGCACTTATCTTTAAACTAGTTTAGCTACCATCTAATAATGTATACTTTCTATTATGTATGACGGTTTTCAACTTTGTCTTTCTAAAATTAGAAAAACTGTTGAATTTATATAAATTTCATTGAGAAAATAATCACTTTATATTTTAGTTAAAGAAAAAAAATGTATATCATTTAAATGAAATTGTTGTTTGATTATCTCTCTCTCAGGAATGAACTCTCCTGTTCCTTATAAAAAGAAAGGCCAACTTGATCTAGTTAATAGTTGAGTAGGCAAAAGTCAAATAAAGTTCTTTTTGTCTCCCTTGTCATTCTTTATGGTACAAACAGTTTTAAGATTTTAATTGAAAATACAAACATCATAAAGTAAAAAATTAACTATCAATGTTTACAGCTGAATTTTTTTTTTCAACAACTTTGAATCTGATTACTTGTGAATTTAAAACATTTTTATTTTAAGTTATAACAATTTTCACTGAAATATAAAAAAAAAAATGTGTACATAAGGAATTTAATTTTATAATTTTTTTTTCAAAAGGAAATAGAAAATAAAATTTTAAAAGGTATATTTTTTAATATCATTTATATCTATCGGGAATGAGTGGACAGAGGTAGATTTGACTTTTCTGTGATGCAAACTACTATATTTTTTGGAAAATGTATTTTTTCTATGTAGTTTGATCTCTTTTTTTTTCTTTTTTTTTTAAAACAACCTTTCTTTCTTTTTAAAAATTTTGGTTGTCGGAAGGAGTGATGTGGAAGATTCAATTTACTAATATATATATATATATATATATTATATACACACACACAAATATATATGGCCCTGTCAACTGGGGCTGCAGAATACACTGACTCTATCTCTGCAAAGGGTTAAAACTCCTCCAACAAGTGTCCTAGATATGACACTAAACAATCTGATGGTGAGGTTCCAGTAACGCTGTAGCTTTGGGGAATGCGGAGAGTACTCCTTCATTGCCATTGGTCCCAGGTCCACTCTGTCCTGGAGTGGTAGCACCTGATAGGGTCCTATCTATGGGTCAAATAGAACTAAACTGTGTAATCACAGTAAACTGAATTGTTTGGAATTAACTGTTTTTACATTTAACTGTGTGTAAACAAAAAATTGTTCTGTTTGAGACTTATGAAAATGACTTAATTCAGCATTAAATGACCTGGAAAGGGTTGATATGCCATAAAACAAAACCAACCAACGCAGATATATATAATTATAATGCAGAGCTAGACTGACTTTGTATCCATTTATACAAATGTCTGCCTCCTCAACAGCTCCCCACAAAAAGGGGTAAAATATTATTGGAATAAAATTAAACCCAACTACTACCCTGTCATTTGGGGCTGTAGAATACACAGACTGCATCTTTGCAGAGGGGTAAGCCCCTCTTCTGATGGTACTAGGTATCACACAAAACTGCATCAGATGGTGAGGCTCTAGTTCTGGACCTTTGGAGAATGCAGAATACATATGCATTGCCATTACTCCAAGTCCACTCTGACCTGTATTGGTGGTACCTGTTAGGGTTCCATAGAATGATTCAATCATTTATGAATAATAATTTTTAATTATTTGAAACCATTAAGTTGGATGCAAATTATTTATATTATATAAGAATACTTGATTACTAGAATTGCTTATGTTAAATAGTAATACTTGAAACTATTTAAATGTGTTGAGTATCCTTTTGTTAGTATTATTCCCCGGTCAACTCTGGCTCAGAGAAGGAGGCCTATTATCACTACTCCAAATCAAATAGATGTTTGGAAATTTTTAATATCAGATTGTAATACTTGAAACCATGTAAATGTGTGAAAATTATTTGTATTAATGATATCTTCTAGAAGTTATACTTACTTTCAAAGGATTATTGGTTACTTAAAACTTGCTAAAAGACTGGCTTTGACATTAGATAATCCAACCAGGGTTGACATGCCATAAAACCCAACTAAACCATTACATTATAAAATTTGATTTTCTGTAATGAAATAATTTAGTTGTTTTAGTATTAGATTATTTTCTTTAAAGGTAATCTGATTAGGACCTGTCAAGAGTGATAGTCAAGGGAATCTATATGATCAACACAACTTGATGATTAAAATCCCCCCCCCTCAATCCTGTAAAAAATTTAAGAGTTTTTGGACAAGGAAAATCAAATTCTTTACAATAACCAAAGTTAGGAGTAATGTAATGTTATAGATGAAATATTACATATTGCTTTTTTCCCTGCCATCTCATTCTTTTTCTTTTCTCCCCCTTCTCATCGCTTTTGTTTTTGTTCTCCCTGCTCCATGTTTTTTACTCTTCTCTCCCATGCTATCTCTCTTGTTCTTTTCCTTCTCTCAACTCTTTTGTACTTTTCTCTCTTCTCTCACTGCTTTTGTTTTTTTGTTTTTTTTTTGTTTCCCTCCTCCCATCTCTTGTTCATTTTTTACAACATACATTGCAGTGGTTTCAAGCCTACTTGGTTGATGAGATAGTTGGGTATTTTCATTTGGTGCTTGTGATATGTGTTCAAGTCCAGGATTTCAAATGCTGATTTTCAAGTTCTCTTTACTTGGTCGGCTGTTTTATGCCAAATCATGTTTATACACGTGTTAGATATATATGATATGTAAAAATAGTTTGTAGGTTACAATTTGTTTACAAAAGCCAGGAGTCGTTAGTTTGCCCGCTGTTAAATAGTTTCAAGTATTACTGATTGTATTATTTGCATACAGATAAAGGATTTCATGTATAGCAAATGATTAAATGGTTCTATTTGACCCATAGTTGGGATCCTAACAGAGACTACCAATCTGAATCAGAGTGGACCTGGGAGTAATGGCAATGAAGGGGTGGGTACTTCCCATTCTTCAAAGCTCCATGATTGGAGGCTCATCATCAGATGAGTTTTGTATCATAACCAGGAAACTTGTTGGAGTGGGGGCGTCTTATACCTCTGCAGAGGTGCAGTCGCTGTATTAGGATAAGGTGCCTTGGAAAAGATGTCAGAACTTTCATCAATTCTTCTGATGCAATTTAAATGCCATGGCTGCTTCTGCTTTAAGACATACTTCCCACATTCTTATTGGTACTAATGTCTGCACTGTAGCAGTTTTAAATTTGGGAGATCATACTGATGGACCCTGTATTTGAGTGTGTCATTATTATATATCTATAGAAATCTCTGGAAATAAATCCAACAATATGAAAATGTACAAATATGGAACCCTAACAAAGAACACAAGGTCTTCAGAGAATGGTTTTAGATTAAAGGATTTAAAGATTCATTTGCCTTGATGATAGTTTAAAAACCAAAACATTTAAATGTTGGCAACTTATTCAAACTATAGATAAAATCATTAATGTTTTTCATATTTATACTCACACACAGAGGAAGATTGTGTATATTTAGAGGTTTTTATATAGAAATCAACTATATTAACACATCTATGTGGAGAATATGGTTGTTTCCATTGTCTACCCCAATACTGTGGCCTGTCCCAGATTATTCTAAACTTAGTAAATAATAATTTGGCAACATGAAAACTAGCAATTCTTAATCTTGAATATTCATCTTAAAAGACATCAAGGAAAAAGGTATCAATATTCATTACAGAAGAAAAAATGGTAAACCCTTGAAATAATACCAAAACAAATGATGACATTTAATGTAAGTTTGGAACAGTCGTAGTATTCTTGGTGGCACTCATTCTTGTCTGAATTGTCAGGATTTTTATTAATTTTTCTTAAATTGAACTTTTTCTTTCATTTTTATCCCCACTTCCCTCCTCCATGTTCTTTATTTTGCAGCTGGGGTCATATGAGTAATTTCTTCTATGGTGGCCCGGCCCCAAGTCAACAAACCTTTTCTTCTTGATTCCAAGAATTCTTCCAGAGAGTACCCCTCACTTCCATTCACGAAAGTAAAATGCCTGTCTTTGTAATGTGTTAGAACTATTATTTGTTGAGGAAATGTCATGTTTAGTGTTACACATTCTTTTTATTTTTATTTTTTTTTTATCTATTATATTTTATTACTTAAATGTCTGTGGGTGCAAGTTGTTAGGTGTTGGAAAAGGGAGGGGAGAAAAATCATCAAACAGGTCTACCACAAAACAAATAAATTAGCTGGCATTTTTAAGAAAGCTATTGTTTTCTTTCCTTTTGACTGCTTCATTTTTCTTTTCATTCGTTTTCCCAGAATGCATTTTTGTCCTCTCTTTGCTCTCCCTCTTTTTTTGCATTATTCTTTATTCTTCATTCTTCTCCTTGATATCCCCTCATTTTCTATCTTTCACTTTCTCTTTTTTTTCTTTCTCTTTCTTTAGTCAAATTCACATACACCTTTTGACCCAGAAACAATAGTTTAAAAGATTTTCTTCACTCATTTTTTTGTGCTTCTTACCTGGCTGATTCTTGTCTGGCCTCCAATTACAAGTTCTTGGAAGAACTAATGTTATATAAAATCTTATGAGCAGAAACCACATTTTTAAAATGTCTCTTGACAATCTGTGAACTCATTGGGTTTTTCATAGAACAGCAGTCCATTATGATTTTGTTGCTTCCATTTAGGAAGAAACAAAGAGTTCTTATCCGAATTCCCGTTATCTTCAATTATATTGAGACTCTTGATAATTAAAAAAAAAAAAAAAAAAAAATTCAACATGAATGTGCAGACACTGCAAAATTATCATTCTGATGCAAATTACCCCAAAAATATATATTTTTTTTTTTTTCTTTAAAAAGTCAGAGCTATCTTAAAGTGTATTGCTCTAATAATCCTCCATATGATTTTTGCAGTGTTGTTATATATGGTTTGCTATATCTATAAAGTGTGCTCAATATTAGCATATGTAGATTACAGTCAATGTCACAGGGTGACTGCCAGTTTCTTCACTATGCAATCAGACAGAGAGCAAAGTGAAATGTTCTAGTTCTGATGAGCCTACCGACCAAAAAACTGTCAGTCACCAAACACTATTCACTTAGTGTCTATACAATTCAAACTAATATATATATATATATATACACATACATACATACATACACACACACACACACAAACACACCATGGTGTAATGGTTATTGTCATAGGAAATGGACATATCAACAGGAGTTCAAATACCTGGATGAGGCTGTTTGTATTTCATATAGCACTAATACCCTTGGGGGAAGGTATGAATCCAGTTATTTTCCTTCCAGGTATGGGCAAATAGTAGGGTTTGACCTTGTGTCACATTCTGTCAGTGCAGTAGGGTTGGTAAACACACACATGCGTTATGAGAATTGTAGAAATATATAATGTACTGGGCTATCTATTGTTTGAAAGACCAATGATATGAACAGTCTTTGTTGTAAAAAAACTGTTTTCAATGTTCTTTCCTCCCCGCTATTTTATTTAAACTTCTAGTTGACTGTTCTTTTCATTTTTATCTTAATGGAAGTTCTCTTTTTGTTATGATTTCAAATCATTTTTTTTTCTTTTTTTGGTGAGTTTGGGTTTCTTGGAAGAACCTCTTATCCCTCTGCCCACCAGTCCTCTACTTTAAATACTGAAGTATTTTGGCACATGGTGAGATGTTGATAAAGCAATAGGAAATGCAAGTTGAAAACATTTGCTCATATTGGGTTTATTTAAATTGTGAGTGACTTCTACAGCAAGCAAGACATGTAGACAATTTGTCATCTATTTACAGTGTGTTAGTGTGGTTTCATTATACAAACTGCCTGTGCCAATTGCAGATGCTGGAAGGAAGTGGCAATGTAATTGAATGCATGTGCTGGAAGTATGTGCAAATATCTCGTATACACTCTGTGTGTGTGTGGGGATATGTTGAATGTATGTAAATAGACTTGTATGTATGTATGTAAGTATTAAATATAAAGTTTTAAGTTAGGGAAAATATATGTGCTTCTTAGCTTGAGATATCTATGCATGAAGTAGAGTCTCAGAGGGCCATACCTCTAGGCAGTACCTGACCCCATTGTCTTACAGGAGTAAGGGTTAGCTTTATGGCCTGAAGTCTGAGGAATGGATAGTTTTTGTGTTTGCAACCTCTGCTTGCTTCCTGCAGGTTTCCCACATTAAACTGACCTTTTGTCGCATCTGACTGCTGTTGAAGAGTTGGGTATATATTTAGTCTATGATACAGTTTTGTATAGTATTATAGTTAACTTATAGTAGGTACCCTTATTGTGCTTATATATATATATATATATATATATATATATATATATATATATATACACACACATGTGTGTGTGTGTTTGGCAGAATGATTCTCTTCTCAGGTGTGGAATCTAACTAAAGAAGGTTGCACAATACTGTTCAAAATTGGATCTTACTTTAAGAAAGTACAATATTAGCCATTTTGTTTTAAAGACAATGTTAGTCAAAATGCTTTCCCCCTCACCGGATAGTCACCCCTGAAGTTCTGTAGTGCAATTTCATTAGGAATAAAATCTTTTGTCAGCAGCTTTTGTTTAAGGATTTAAAAAAGTAATCACAAGAGGATAGATCTAGGGAGCAAGTCAGCCATGGAATGTCACCATGTAGTGAGATAAAGTGCCCTGACAAAGATTTCCCCTCAGAACTTCCATAGATACCCTTGAAATGGCATGTCTGCTACTACTTAAAGACAAACCTCACAGCCTTTCATTGTTATGAATTTGAATCTGGAGATCATTCTGCTAGATTGTGTGTGTGTGTGTGTGTATATATATATATATATATATATATATATATATATATATATATATATATATATACACACACACCATAGTTGAATATACCTTTAAGCAATTATAAGACCAAGAGCATTTTATTTTCTTCTTGGTTTGATCATATAGGCATGAAATTGGCAGTCACCAAGCACATTGACTGTGTTTGTTTAGGTTTTATGGCATATCAAAATTTGTAGGTTATTTAATGCTAATCCATTTTAATACAAATAAACAGTTTTATTTCAAACAATTCAATTTAGCTTAAATACAGTTTAGTTGTCAAAAACATTTCTATTTCTAGCTATTCAGTTTAGTCAAGCAGTTCTATTTTAAACAATTCAGTTGAGCTTAAGTATGCAATTTATTTTAAGCAATCAAAGATTAGCATAAGTATGCAGTTTAGTTCTATTTGACTCATAGATAGGACCCTATCAGGTGCTACCACTCTGGACCAGAGTAGACCTGGGAGCGATGGCAATGAAGGGGTACTCTGCATTGCCTAAAGCTCCAGCATTATTGAAAACTCACTATCAGATTGTTTAGTGTCATATGCAGGACACTTGTTTTTTCTTACCCCTCTGCAGAGAAGCAGTCTGTGTATTCTACAACCCCAGCTGACTGGGCAAGTGTGTGTGTGTGTGTATATATATATATTGGTGGGTTTTACAGAGATATGTAAACATTCCCTTTAAATATATACATGCATCTATCTGGAGTTGGTTTGATTAGTGTGTGTGTGTATGGGTTCTGATAGAATGAAACAGATCTGTCTGTGGATGACTATATATATATACACACACTTCTTTATATGAGTTGCCCTTCTTCACCTGCCAATATATATATATATATGAGAGAGAAAGAAAAGAATGAAACCTTTGGAATGAAAAAGGCAATTTAAACTACATAAGGGTAAGTGAGGTGTACCATCAATGTAAAAAATAGTTAGATTGCACTTAAATTACTCTGACATCTCAATCATTTGAGCAGATGTCCTTCAACTGTAAACAAACAAACCAGGAAATGAATGAGGAATGCAAATAAACAAATTTCATTCAGTTTTGAAAAAACAAAAACAAAAAACAAACCCATCTTTGACTTTTCATTCTTTTGGATTTTTTAAAAAACCTCCTTTCCCTTTTCTCTTCTTTCAATTAGGTTTATTTTATTTTTTCTATTTCTGTGTGTTCCTTTTTCCTTGTTCTATTTTCTCAGTCTTTTTTTTTTTTTTCAATTCCTCTTTCTCTCCTCTTTTCAACACTTCTTCCCTCTTTTTATAATTTGATATGAAGCTTAAATTAAAATGTGTAAATTATTGTCTTTTAAGAATAGTTGTTTTTTGTCTCTTCTTCCTTCTGTGTTTCTATTTGACTGGTTAATATTTATATGAATCACATGTTGGCTGTTTGACCTTCAACAAGTTTGTAGACTTAATTAAATGATTGAATTGTATGATGTAAAGTCTTAATACTAGAATGGTTTCTTTATGTTTCATTGCAAGCCTCTTATAATCTACCTTTTATTTTTATATACTAGACAACTTGTGAACTTCTTTGTAACTGTTGTGAAGGATTTTATTGATGCTTTAAAATTTAGGAAGCAGTGAAGGATTCTAATTAGTATTTTATAGTTATATTGAGAGTTTGGGTGTTTAAAAAAATTGCATTTATCACAGACCCAGGTTTCATAAGTTTATCATAGAGTTGCAGCATTCTTTACTAGCAAATTTAGAACATTTTAAGTTTTTGCTTTTATACTAATTAACCCCCCCCCCACTATGTTACAGTTATATTATGGAAATTCTCACTAAGTTTGTAAATATAGTCTTATCCCAATGTCTGTAAAAGGGGCTTTTTTTTTTTTTTTTTTTTTTTAGCTATGAGCAGATACTGAAAATTTCTTGGTCCAGCCAAGAATGTATTGACTTAAAAATTAAACAAGTTAAAAGGAACTTGGAAAAGATATGAGTTCATCTTTTTTCTTCCCTTTGTAGCAAGGTCCCCACCTCCTTATCCCCCACAGTTGAATAGTATTACTACTGTTATGGCTGTGGCATTAAATAACCCATAAAAATTGATATGCCATTAAAACCAAGAACCTCCTCCTCCTCACCAGTCTATTCTGATTAAAAATGGTTTGGTTTATTATTTCATAGCATATCAACCCTTTTGGATTACATTATGCCAGATTTTGATTAGCCAATCAGCTGGCACTGCAGAATACACCAACTGCATCTCTGCACAAGGGTAAAACTCCCCCCAATGAGTGTTCTGGATATGATACTAAACAATCTGATGGTGAGGCTCGAGTAATGCTGGAGCTTGGGGAATGCAGACTATCCAGTTATTGCCATTGCTCCCATGTCCACTCTGTCCCAGAGTGGTAGCACCTGATAAGGTCCTATCAATGGGTTAAATCGAACTAAACAGTGTACTTATGCTAAATTGAATTGTTTGAAATAGAACTGTTTATATGTTTAAAAATGGATTTGGCATTAAATAACCTACAGTGGTTATGCCATCAAACCAAAATGACTTAATTTGGTGTTAAATAACCCAAGAAGGGTTGATATGCCATGAAACAAAATAACCAACCAAAACTTGATTCATTTATAAATGTTTGATTATAACTGTAACTTTATATTTTGAATTATGCTATTTGTCAGTCAGAATTTTTTTGTAAGCAATGAAAGGATTTCAAGTATTGCTATCCAATACTAATAATTTTCAAACCAAAATAACAGGCCAAGTGTGGACTTTGGGATGAATATATGGAATAACATGAATGTTTCTATGCTTCTTGGTCATCCCATCCCTTTCTTGGTCTGACTGAGAACGTTTCAGCACCCACCCATAAATTAATAACTTAGTTTATAGTTTAGATATATATCAGTTATGTTTCAAGAGAACATGGGCATGGCATTGCTATGATTTATAAGTAATAAACAAACAATTTTATTTGCTGATTTATGTAAAATTTTATTTTGTATTAGTCATAACATTTTAGGGTTTTAACCATTTATCCTAAAGAAATTGATGCATATAGTTTTGTACCTCAGTCAATAGGCCTCTATTCTGTTAGTGTTATAATAAATTAAAAATCTGAAGAAAGAGGAAATGCAAAAGTATATGTATTTACCCAGCCCCTCCACTATGGAGCAGGGTGCAACACAAGGTCAATTTTTAAGCAGTTCAACGGGTTTCAAATCAGTTCCTGTTATTTGCATTTCCTCAATGCTTCCACTACAGCAACGAAGCGCAATCTGTTGCTGCGTCATGCAGAGGCTTTTCAGCGGACGGTCTGACATTCGTGCTGGACAGTCAATGCTCCATTGCAGACTTGAGGCTGAAAGGCCCTCGGCTTTGGCTGGAACACTTTTAAGTGGGTGAGCTGCATCGTAGACATCTTTGTATAGCACTGGACAGCAAGGTCCAGTTTAAGCTGTAATCAGGCATACATTTGGGTCTATGTTCAGCTAGGTTCATCAGGCCCACATTGCACTAAGTGGGCTGATGACCAGCAGGGCTTGAGCCTTAGCTCATGCCCAACCTTCCCCAATCCCCACTATAATTGACCTTTGGGTCATTGACCTTTATGTCTGGTGGGAGACAGAGACAAATAGGGCCTCCACCACAAGCAAGATGCAACAAAAAACAATTTTTATGTTGAGTACAGTTGGTTTTAATTCAGAGGTTTCCTTCTCTTAGACTGGGCTCTTTAACTTTGGAATGGCAACCAGTCTGCCTTTGCCTATAGCTGTAGTGAGAAGAGTTGGATTTATACTTTTCTCAAGGATATTAGCTCTATGTGAAATGCAAACAGCTTTGCCCAGGATTTGAACTCTGGTCACTATGTCTATTTACAGAGGTACATGTATATTTTGTCTTAAAAACATTGTTTTCTTGTCTTGATTTACTTCAGGAGTTGATATGCAATCAAATAAACTAATGGGTTGTTTATTGCCAGAATTTGATTAATATGTAAATGTTTAGTTATAATTATTCATATTTTTAGCTATTATGAGTATATGGTTTTAAATTACTACAAATAAATTTCATTTTTCATACAATCACTTGGTTTAATTCTTTAAAGTATTCCTATCTATTCCTGATAAATAAACCAGATAAAACCTAAATTAACAGCATATCAACTACTTCTGGGTTATTTAATACTAAAAGGATTTATTTGTTGACTATAATCATAAGTATATTTTCATTATTCTTTTGCAATTAATTAGAAAAATTGTTATTTTATTTGACTATAATAATAATTTGTTCCACAAAAAAAAAAAAAAAAAAAAAATGTGCTATTAATGCAATTCTCTAGGTTTGTTTGTTTTATGGCATATCAACCTCTGTGGATCATTTCATGCCAAAGCCATCTTGTAGAAAAAAAATTGTGGTGCTATTTAACCTATAACTGGGGGGATGATGAGGGGGAAAGGGTTCATAACTTACCCAAGAGCATTAGTTCAGAAGTGAATATTTGCATGACTGGAGCGCAAAGTCACTTAGTATGATGTCACAGTCCATCATATTAGTCACAAGATCGTGGGGACTCCCCCACCAACCTCAAGATATAAAATAACTCTGGAGGAGTTGACATGCAATTAAAAAATAAATATATTTTTTAAATCATCCTTTTTATTTAGTTATTTCACAACTAGTTCAAAAGAATTTCCAGGAGTCCAAATAGATTTATTTAAAAAAAAAATTTATTAAATTGAAATGATGTTCAATTTTTAAAAAATGGTAAGTGACTTTTGTGTTATCCTATATAATTTACTTAGCTGTGAATACATCTTGAATTTTTTCTTTCTTTCTTTTAAATTTAAATTAAAGCTTTAGTTTTGACACTTCTTTTGATCCCTTCTATGTTTATGTACTGGCTTACTTGATAGCTGAAACAGTGGTGAGTTTTGTCTCTTGTGGCCATAGTCAGTGTACAGTTCCAGGAAAAAGAAAACCTAATCTGATTTACAAGACCATCACAAATGTGTGATAATGAGAAGGTTGAAAAGGAGGAGAAAGATATAACAGATGTGCTGCTGATTGGGAATTTGATTAGATGTGAAGTCAAGAGAAAGAAGATAGTAAATAGGTTTATGAGTGGGTGGAATTTAAGTGCACATAAATGGCTGAAATGCATCTGCAGTAATGTTCTCAAGTCTTCATTAGATAATGACTGGGGTTTGGTACTGAAACTTAGTACCTCTAACCCAACTGTCTGGCTGGCTGCTATGTCATCTGGAGCTGAAGAATATGCATGTCTACAGAGGTATAAGATCCCTCCAATGAGTGTTTTGGGTATGACACTAAACTGTACGCTAGAGCTTTGGGGGAATGTGGAGTAACCCTTGATTAACATTACTCTCAGGTCCTCTCTGAAATGGATTATTAGTCCTGTTTAGGTTTCATCGATAGATCAAATAGAATGGTTCAATCATTTACTAAGGATTATCAATTTTGGTTATTTTATACCATACAGCCGTGTGCAAGTTTTGCTATTTAACTGTGAGCAAATAAATTATTAGTTTTAGATAGAAATACTTGAAAACAATTAACTGTGTGCTGACAAATGAGCTCTAACTTGTTTAGAAATAAAGTTACCTACAAACTATTCACTTACAAGTTATATATATATATATATATATATATATATATATATATATAATTTATTATATTATATTATATATATATATATATATATATACACACAGTGCATATAAGTTTCCAGACTTTTTTCATATGGGCACTTTTATTGATAGTACACACATGAAACTCTACTTCAAAGGGAACTAATCTCCTCCGGCTGCAATGCACTTGTACTGTTCCAACAACTTCTGGAAGGCCCTATGGAAGTCCTCTTGTGTGAGCGTGTCAATGACCTTCTTAACAGCCTCTTTCATCTCCTCAATTGTCTCATAACGACAGCCTCTGAGCTTAGGGAATAAGCAAAAGTCACAGTGAGCAAGGTCTGGACTATAAGCAGGCTGAGGAAGTGTCTTGATACCCATCGTGGTCAAATAGTCTGTGGACTGGTGTATTGTCCTGGTGGAAATGCCACTGACCCAATTTGAAGAGTGCTGGCCTCTTCCGAAGGAATCTCTTCCTGAACTCCCTTAAAACCTCAACATAGTAACCCTATCCCTAACTGTTTGGCCAATCAACTCTGGTATTGCCCAGTCAGCTGGGGCTGTAGAATACACTGACTGCACCTCTGCAGAGGGGTAAGAACCCCCCTAACGAGTGTTCTGGATATGACACTAAACAATCTGATGGTGAGGTTCCAGCAATGCTAGAGCTTTGGGGAATGCAGAGTACCCCTTCATTGCCATTGCTCCCAGGTCCACTCTGGCGCAGAGTGGTAGCACCTGATAAGGGTCCTATCTATGGGTTAAATAGAATTAACAGCATACTTATGCTAAAATGAATTGTTTGTGTAAAACTGAATAGTTTGAAATAGAAATGACTTTTACAATTAAACGGTACTTACATTTAAACCGCGTGCTCATGCTTAACTGAATTATTTGAAATAGAACTGTTTTTCGACATTAAAACTGTATTTACACTTAACCGAATTGTTACATACAACTGCTTGAATAGTTAGAAATGGAAATGTTTTTGACCATTAAACTGTGTACTTATGCTAAACTGAATTGTTTTAAATAGAACAGATTATTTACATAAAAATGGATTTGTCGTTAAATAACCTACAAAAGGTTGATATGCCATAAAACCCAACCAACCAACTCTGGTGTATTGACTTCCTTACTCCTGCTACACCTCTTATCCCTCACAGACTCTGTGCCTTCCTTGAATCTCTTATGGCACTCAAAAACTGATGCTCGATTCATGCAAGATGGTTGAAAAGCAGTCTGAAGCATTCCATTTGTTTCTGTGTCATTTTTTCCAAGTTTAAAACAGAATTTTATTGCATATCGTTCAGATTGCATTTTTGAAATTGACCAGCTGTGACATTCAGGCTTTAGTAGGGTATATTCCAATTCGTGCTGTAGCTGTTCATTTGAAGCTGAAATCATAAAAATTGGTCAGTCATCTCATAAGATGTATAGCAATAACATACTGAATTTTTAAGAGTCTATGACAATTTTAAATGCCCATACAAAAAAAGTCTGGAAACTTATTGTTGGCACCGTGTGTGTGTGTATGTATATATATATATATGGCATTGTATACTCCACAAGGGTTGATATGCCATAAAACACTGACCAACCATCTAGACAAATCAAAAACTAATAAAACTAGAGTTTATTATTATTGTAACTAGTATTTTCTTTCATCTTTTTCAATTACTGAAATTTCTATGATATCTAGGAACAGTGTGTGTGTGTGTGTGTATATATATATATATATATATATATATATATATATATATATATCTCCTGTCTCCTCAAGATATGACACAAGTTCTGAATGTTCTGCTACTTATAAAATGTTCTTGTGTTTGAAAATCTGTAGATGCTAAATCTAGTTGCTAACAATCTTTTCTTGGGTTTGTTGGGCTGGAGTCATTGAAAATTAAAGCCAGTTCATTTCTGATGATAATATCTAAAAAGATTTTACCCAAAAGGATATAAAAACAAATGAGATTACTTTCAGAATGCCCAAATATTTTCAGAATTTTGTATGAAAATAGATTTTTAGAGTTTTAACTGATGATAAGATCCTAACAAGTACTCCCAATCCAGATTTGAGTGGACCTGGAAGTAATGACAACAAAGGGCTAATTCCAGATGCCCCAGAGCTTCCCAACTGGAGCCTTACCACCAGATGTAGTTTAATGTGTTTTCAGGTTTATCATATTTGGGATTAAAAGCCTTGCAGGCTTTGTATGCAATAAATTATTTAACACCTATTTCTATTTCACTTGCTAACAATGTGTCTATAGGATCTGTTTAAAATCAAAGCATGTATTTGTGCTGTGACAAAAGGGTCTTTTTTTTTTTTTCATATAATGAAATATAACTAGTTTGAATTCAGTTTTCCTTCTCTTTCATTGGTTACATTACGAAGGCTAAAGGACACAGTCTGTCCTAATTATTTACCTATAGCTGGGAGAGGTGGATTCATGCCTTTTTTAAGGACATTAGCAAAAAAGTGAAATGTAGACAGCTTTGACTAGGATTTGAACTCTGGTTGCCGATTCCATTTCCGATGATGATGATGATAACTGTTACACAATCTGTATGCATATCTTCTATACATTATCTGTATCATTCAGTGAATTATCTTCTATATTTGTTGGTGTATCTGGTCAAGTGCAGTGTTTATTAAGCTCATCTATCAATCAAAGTTGTGTAATGGTTGAATGTTTGGTTTAACTCATTCACCAAGTTTTTGGTATTTTGAACAGTCATGAATTAATGAGAATCAGGCCATATTGAATTAACAGAAGAATTTATTTTGACTATCAAATATTGAATTAAAAAGACAATAGTTGTATAGTTTGTTTTCAAAAGTTGAATTCTTACTCTCCTGGTCTCCAAAATCGAATCCAAGCAACTAACTATAAAAGAAATTCTGAACTGTCATTCTAGGTATTTTAAATACTGATGTACCAAATTAGTAATCATGGATATTTTGTTGTTTGAAAAATAATAAGTTTATTCTAAAACTGGTCATTAACCAAAGTAATGAATTTAAACAATGTTTTAATTAGTCAAAAACCATTCCCATTGATAAAAAAAAAGTTATGCCTAAATCATAAAAAAAATTTTTTTTTGGTGCACGTGTTCCAATTGAATAGGAATAATTTTTAAACATATCTATTTGGCCCTTAAATGGGACCCTAGTAGGTACTATCACTTAGGGTCAGAGTGGATCTGGGAGTAAAGGCAAGAAATGAGTACTCTACACTCCTCAGAGCTCCTTAAGTGGAGCTTTACCATCAGATGCTATTTAGTGTCGTTTTTGGAGAGGGAGATCTGGCCACTTTGCAATGGGATACAGTCTGCATATTCTAAGCCCGGCCGATAGGGTGTGAGGATGTGAAAAGTTGGTATGCATGTATGTATAGGTTGATGGTTGGAATCATGTATAAAATGACTATTGGTTGAAGTGTGCTAATTGGACAGTAAATATTAAACTCAGTAGCCCTTGCTTTTGAGATTAGTATGCTCTCCAATGCTCTATAGTAGGAGCCCTTTTTTAAATTTGTATGTTCCCTGCTGAGTCTCATGTGGGCTGTGTTCAAGTGTGCATGTGTTTCTAGTTGTAATTTTAGTACTTAGAATAAGAGTTGCACGTTGAGAAAGTGTCTTTTGGGATTTGGCTTAAGAAGGTAAGGCTGTTGTGCGTTTAGATTTCTCACAAATTGCACAAGTTCTAAATAAACAGGACTTGTGTGATGATGAAAGACACAGAAAAATGATGCTTTAAAGAGATACCTGCTCGGATAGGTAAATAGGTGTGTATAATAAAAAAAAAAAAAACAACCCAGAATTACATGTGTTGTTTGCCCGAATGTGAACTGAAGTAGCGAGTGTTGTTTTTGGGAAAATAGGAAGAGATATGTCTGTGCAGACAACAAACACTTGTAATTATTATTGTTAGCAATGTACGCGAAGTTGCAATGTATAGGATACATTTGTTTCCAGCTGTTGCATTAATGGAAATATTTCCTGTTTCAGCTCATTTCATGCTAAGAAAAGAGAAGCATGGCCTCTGATAATCATATAGACCCTAAAGCTCACACTAAAAAATAGTTAATTGATTTTAATGCCATGGCAACTTGTCTAAGGTTATTTTATGCTTAGTGGTTAGGGAATTGTATTCATTATACATTTTGTGTAGTAGTTTAAGTTTTTTTGCACACGTTATATCAAGTATTACGATCCAATAGAAATAATTTGTGCACATTTGCATGGTTTCAATTAACTAATCAAAATAAGTCTTGAGTGTCAAGTCATCATTTGTCTGCACAGTTATATGGTTTCACTAATTATCCAATACCCATAATTTTTAACCAAATCTGTTTGAGTTATAAATTATACCTTATAAAGGTACTACCATCCCGTTAAGGAGGTGCCTGTGGTATAATGGTTATCGTCGTTGGAACTGGATACGAGTTCAAATCCTGGACAAGACTGATTTCATTTCACATAGCACTAATACCCTTGGGAAAGGTATGAATCCAATTATTCTCCCTCCAGCTATGGGTAAATAATAGGGCGGACTGGGTTCTTCAGCCTTGGTTTGGCAACTAGTCTAGGGGAAGGAAAACTCTGAATTGAAACCTGTTAAACTCCGCTTAAAAAAAATTGACCTTGGTAAATATGATAAAGGTACTACCATCCCAAATCAGAGTGGACCTGGGAGCTATGGCAATGAAAGGGTACTACATGATCCTCACATCTCCAAAACATATCCAAGACCCCCCGCCCACTTTTTATTTACTTCCTCTGCTGGGGGATACAGTCAGGCTCGTTGACTGCCAAAAAAAAAGTTACAGAGTTGGCTAAACTTGCTTAATCATTGATGGATTGAATGGAATATTTGGTCAGTGAAGAACAATTAATTTCTTCATTCACACTTCCACTGATGTTACTTGTCTGTCACTTTAAAAAAAATTCTTTGTTGAGGGAGGGAGGGGGGTCAACAACCAAGTCTGATGCTTATGGGTGGACGGAGTATTCTTTCTCCTCTCCCAAGTCTTCTTGCTACTTGGACAAACTGCCTCCTCCCAGATCTGAATTTTTTTTCCATTTATTGAGGCCAAAGCCTACCCATCCGGGCACTTAGTGACAATGTCAGAACCAATCAAAAGGGGCAGGTGGGAAAGAATGGATGCCCTCTTCCTCTCCCGTAAGTTGTCCGTTTCTGGTTCAATTCCGAGTCTCTTTCCAATAGATGATGCACGGCCTGACCCTTATCCTTTTTTGTCACTGGTTAGCATGATGGCTGCTACAGAATCAACTGCAAGGTTGGGTCATTGAAGAACTCCACATTTGTTTAACCACTTCCTGATTGATACAATGTTACCTGTCTGCCTTTTTAAAAAAAAAAGCTATTAAAAAAGAAAAAGTCATTATTTTGATGGAAGTTGTTTGATTGGATGGGCTTTATGCCCTTGTATCCTGGAAGAAATTTTCAGTTACAACTTAGTTTTCCAACCCTTGCAAATCATCCATGCCTTTTTGATATCCCTCATTCTTAATGTAAATTTCGCACAAAAGGCTTCTCAAGAACAGATGAAATGTGGAGCAAATGTTCCCTGTGTGTGTTTTACAAAAGAATATGACCTTGAGTTCTTTAAGTCAAAAGTCAATAAGTATCTTGTTGGTTTGTAGATCTCCTATCTACCATTGTTTTATCTTGTTTGTTTCAACTGCAATTAATTTTAAATCCTAATATACAATTTAAGTATTTTCATTTATTTTTATACTGGGAAAATTACATTTTAATCCAGTCAGGTTAAATCTTATACCTAGCAAATAATAAAGCTTTTTTTTTTCTCCCTTTTCTTTATTTACTATTTAAATTAATGAGAAAAAGAGCAGCCAATCAGTTGCATGAGAACCATTGTTTGGTCACAAGTGTACTTGACTTTGAGATTCAATGTTTAGAAACTAGGGTTGGGTTTTCACATTTTTATTTACTGTTGCCAAATGTGTACATTTTTTTTTTTTTTTTAAACTTATCTATATGTACATATTTGCCGAGCACTCCACATGAGCAGGATGGGGCACATCAATTTGTAAGCAAAGTTTTATAGGTTTGAAATCAGTTTTTCTTCTCCTAGACTGGTTGCCATACCAAGGTCAAAGAGCTCAGCTTGCCCTACTATTTAGCCAAAGTGAGAGGGAGAATAGTTGGATTCATATCTTTCCCAACGGTAGTAGTGCTGTGTGAAATACAAATAGCGTAGTCCAGGATCTGAGCTGTAGTTGCTATGTCCATTTCCTACTACACTATTACACCATGTATGTCTCCTCAAAAAGGTAATTATATATATATATGCATACACACACGCACACCCTTTGACACTGCTACATAAAACATTGTTTCTTGTTTTAGAAATTACCTTACCATGAGTCTATTAAGGATTCTGTGAAGTAAAGCAAAAATTGTTTAATGCTAATGAATAAAGATCTTTAAATACAATTGATATAACCAGTCTTTAGCTACTGACAATATTCTGCTCCCCACCCCCAGAAATAATATACCTAATATTAAGACCTGCTTTGCCTTTAATATAATCTGTTTAGGTGTAAACTGGGAATTTGAATACTGATTTTCAGCACAAACCTAATAGGTTCTCCCCAATGGAAAATAATTTTTTTATTGCATTGTGCTATATTTATGCTTAGTAGATAATCGGACTTTAAAAAAAAAATCTTAGAAGCACTTGAAAAATATTAATTCAAAATTATATATCCACCTCAAAAATTACTATTAATATAACCTCTGTCTTCCAAAAAGATTGGACATTAGTCATTGGGGAGAAAGATTATTTTAATGTTAAGAAGAGCAAGTTGTTGACTGGCTGTCTAGTGGAGTTATGGGGGGGGGAGTATTTTTAAGTAAATAGATATTGATATGTCTGAATTTCTGAGAAATGAGACCACAGACTGGTAGATTCAAACTGGTCAGATTATGAATGAAGTGCAACATCTTGAAGATTTGTAATTTGATTTTAATCTAATCTGTTTCATAAAACAAAACAGGCAATGATTCTTGTGAAATGGGTGAATAACTGAGGTATATAAATACTTTGGTCAGCTAACTCTGTTAAGAGGGTCCACTGGAGAAGATTGCTTATGAGTTTGTCCCCACTTCAGCAGTGCCTACTATGCTTTATTTATCTTGTTTTGTGGAGGTGCTGCTTCCAGGATTTGTTCCATGCAGCATTCTTATGCAGTTTTTCTCTTATTGTTTTGTTAAGCTAGGTTGTGCAACTATACATTAGTACTGATATGGGTACAGTTGGAAGAATTCTCATTTTATCCAATCAGATTTCTACATGAAAATAGTCGTCCATGCCTTTTTAATTCATATGTTGACAATGTTTTAACAAATTAATAATTTCAAGCAAATTTTATTTTATAATCCTTTTGAAGTGCAAGGAGTTAAAACTTATACCATAGTATCTTGTGTTTGAGATACAAAATAAGTGAGAGATGCTTATAAAAAGAATTCATTGTCTTTTTTTGAACAGTTTTCACCAGTTGTTTGAAACATCTGTAAGGTTTAATTTTAGCCAGACTAACTTGATTTGGAAAGTGAACAGTATGAAAAAAAAAAAGAAAAAATGTAAAGAATTCTTTGTGATTAGTTTTCCTTTCTTGCTACATTGTTTTTTGGGTCAGTGATTTTTTTTCTTTTGTTTTAATTTTATTTTATTTCTCCATACCAACTATTTCCTTTCTAATTTTTCTAGTCGGGGTGGAGAGGGAATCCCTTGATAATTATCTCCCCTTTTTACACCTTTGTTGGAATACAGATCTGGTTTTCCTTACTTTCTCAACCATTTAATTTCTTTCATTAATTGCACTTTCTTCTAATTTCTCTTTTCCGCTTTCTGGCATGTCTTCATGATCTTGTGAGTGTACAGAATGTTTTTAAGTAGAGTAAGGAAACGTGTGATGTGTTTGAGAAGAGCTTTTTTACTTAGGTTTCAGAATCTGAGCCTAGAATCACAAATCGCCTGCCATTACAAGCGAGATGCAATCGTTGTCGACATTGGCAGCTGATCCAAATCAAAGTGGGTCGTCTAATGTGTTGGCTTTTAAGACGAAAACAAAGATTCACTGGATTTGAAAATACACTTAGGACCATTAGCCAGGGTATAAGTGAATAGATTCCCAACTACTCACTGCTAGCTTTTTGTTTCTTTATTACATAGATTAAAAAAAAAAAAGAAAAATATATATGTATACACACACACACTGTATTTAGCTGTAAATAAGTCTACAAATATTGAGAGTGTGTGATGTGTATATTACTAAAATCTTATATATGCACATAAAGAGGCAAGGTGCAACAACTGAAAAACTAATTTTGTTTTGAGAAATCAGTTTTGCTTCTCCTGGACTGGTTGCCATACCCTATCCTCTACTAAGGAGAAGGCTTGATTTATGGCTTTCTGCAGGGGCATTATCAAGAAATGAAAAGCAAATGACTCTACCCAGAATTTGAACTTGGCTTGCCAAAAGTAGTATTGGATTCTAATTTGTTTCATTGGTCTTCTGATACAGATTAGAATCCTATATTACTTTTGTTATATTACGAGTGTAGATAAATAAATACCCCCCCCCTTAAAAACACAAAAAACATTACGTGCAAATATATATCAGCCAAATTATAATTCAGTTACAAATTAGAGCAGTAAATTTAAAAAATGTATAGCCTAAGAAAAAAAACAAAAAAAAAAAAAAACAGTTTTAATAAGAATTTTGTGTGGAGACATGCATAAAGATTGACTGAAAATTGCAGAGGCTGATCAAGATATTCTTATGAAATGTGACTAAACAAGGTATCTTTCAACATAAGCCTTGTTGCAGTTCACACTGGTGAAAGAAAAAAAAAAAAAAAAAAAAAGTCTTCTTACCCTTTTGTGTGTGTATATATATATAATTTTTCTTTTTTCTATGGATGCTTTTGTTGTGACTTCTAGTATGAAACCCAATATTTACCATTGGCATTCAAGTCATCTTAGACTTAACCAATCCTAAGACACAAATTTGGGTGATCTCATAATAAACAATGTTGTCTATAACTGAGTAATTCAGTTCCCACATTTTAATTACTGCCCTCTTCACCCTGATGTTTCATGAGATACCAGAATCCAGCTGGTCATTGGGCCAAGTCTAATTAGGCTGGTATTCAAGATTTGTATGTAAGTCACTGTCCAAAGAGAGGAAGTAGGAAGGTTAATAGATAGAATCCAGAAAGACTAAGACTGAATATTATTACAAAAGGTGGGGGGAACAGACAAACAGTGTGGGTATGTAAATTAGAGAGAGAGAGAGAGAGAGACTGTCCACTTAGTTGTTGTGACATTATAGTGAGTTTGAACTCCAGTCACCGGATTGTATTCACTTTCAGACTCCTACCCTGGGGAAATAACTATGGGAAGTGTGACATCGGAAGTGAGGTAGTTTTGTTGAGAGAGATGCACAATCTGCTATCATAATAGGATATTTAGCAGGTGACAAAACCTTATTAGCCAAAAAGTTTAGATTTTTATATTTTGCTTTAAAAAATATTTACAATAAATGTTATCAAAGTTAATCCTCAATCAAACTGGCTGCAGTTGTAAACAAGAAAAAAAAAACAAGCCAAACAAAAACCACTATTTAAGAAAATATATTTAATTAGTTACTTCAATAAATAAAATCTTTGATTTGTGATATTTTTGTTTTTTTTATATCATTAAAAAAAATTCATTTTTTTTTTAAATAGGTATACATCATTAATTTATGAAATTCCAAAATGGTTTCTCTTTGAATGGTATGAAAGGTTATTGCAGAATTTCCATGTAAGGAGCTTGTTATTGTTTTATTTGAGAATTGATATAAATTGTGTGATGGTTGTTTTATATCTTTATTCATTTTTTTTTTCAACACAGGATCTGCTGTTAGGAGATTGTTCAAAGGCAAAAGAAAAATTGAAATGGTCAAGAAAATATGATTTCAAAGTAAGTTAACTAAATTTTTCTTGAAATACACAAACACATCTATCTATATTTTAAAATAAGTAGGTCTATGAAGAGATTTCTATTTTTTTAATTTATTTATTTATTTTGTTCTTACATATGTGTTTGTTTCCAGCTTGTTGCTTTCAGAGAATATGTATGGCACAAGCCCTTGTTAATGGGGTACTCAATGAGAGACTTGAACTTGCTGGTGTTTGCAGTTTGAATGATTTTCCGTGGGTTATGGGTTTATATAGAGGTCATCCTATCTTTTTTAGAGTGTATTTACCTTAGTCTAATTTACCTGTCTTTGATATTTGATTTTTTTTTTTTTTTTTTTAGTCATGTGCTCCTGGGAGTTGTTTTGAATTTCACTAACAGTTATTTTCCTTTGTGTGTATGTGTGGTTTAAAATTTACTAGTAACTTTTTTCCTATTAGTTTTTAGTTGTGTGTGTGTGTATGTATATCTATCTATCTCCAGCTTGATATTTTTGTCAGAACATGTCTGGCACAAGGTCCAGTTAATGGGGTATTCAACAGTACTTGAACTTTGTGTTTGTAGTTTGAATGGTTTTTACTTCCTAATGTTTTTTTTTTTTTTTTTTTTTTAAAATGAATGCTGGTTCTTTTTCTTAGAGTGTGTTTCTTTTAGCCTACTTTATCCCTTATTTACTTTTGATATGTTGTGTGTGTGCGTGGTAGAGTGGGTTTCATTTTCACTTATAGTTATTATTTCTGTGCATGTATGACGATGTGTTTCTTGAAATTTTTATTTTGTGAGTGTATATTTTTCCATTTGTGTGTGTGTGTGTGTATATGATTCATATTTTATTCAACTTTGGTTTAAATTTATCTATAAATTCTTTTTCTTTATGTGAAGTAGCCTGAAGTTGTTGGTTTGATAAAGGGGCATTAATTTAAATTTACCTTGACTAAATTGGTATAGGTGTTTTGAAGTATTTGATTTTCTGTTTTCTTCCATTTTGATATTATGCCTGTGAAGTGATTTTCTTGAATTAAGGACTTGGGTTGACCTTATGTATATTTATTTGTATTCACTACATTCAATTATGTTGACAAAGTTTTTTGAGTTGCAGCTTTTGTTTATTTTGAAATTGGTTTCTGGATTTTTAAAAGTATAGGATTTAACTTCTATAATTATATCACATATTTTGCATTGTTTATTATTGAATCTGGTAAGTCCTTGTGTTGTGTTGTGTTTTCTCTGAATTTAGAAGAGGTGAATATTCTTTTAAGATTTTTGTGTTGTCTTGGGCTTTTAATGAGTTTTGTTGTGTCTAGTATTTCTTGGATTTTGTCTTTTTTGTGGGGGGGTTAAATTTTTCATTATTTCTGTGTATGATATATACTCAACAGTGTCTTTATTAACAATGAGGAACATGTATATATAAAGAAAATGTAAGATTATGATTTTATTTTTGATGATGATACTTGTGTGGAGCCAAAAAGCAATCGCAGAGAATTTGTGCACATGAAGGGCTTGTTGGGAGACAGAGGAGCCAGGTAACAACTTGGGGGGGGGGGAAACAACCAAAAAAACAAACAAACTATAAAGAGCTGAAAAATCATTCAAACTGCAAACATGAGTGAGTTAAAGTCTCAGTGAATACTCCAATAAAAAGGCCATTTGTCGAATGTACCGTTTCTACAGCATTGATATATGGAAGAATAAAAGAAATAAATAAAAAAATAAGCATTTCATAGATGTATCAATTTTAAAAGAAGAGATATATATTACACACACACACACACACACAAGGTGCCAATGATAAGTTTCTGGACTTTTTTTTGTATGGGCACTTTTATGAATAGTACATGCATGAAACTCCAGTCCCCTTCGAAGAAATCTTTTCTGACTGCAATGCACTTGCACCATTCTAACAACTTCTGGAAGGCCACATGGAAATCCTCTTGTGTGAGCATGTGAATGAGCTTAGTCACAGCTTCTTTCATTTCCTCAATTGTCTCATAACAAAAGCCAGTGAGCTTAGGGAATAAGCAAAAGTCAGAGGGAGCAAGGTCTGGACTATGGGAGGCTGAGGAAGTGTCTTGATGCCCACCTGAGCCCATTTGAAGAGTGCTGGCCTATTCTGATGGAATCTCTTGCTGAACTCCCTTAAAACCTCAACATAAGAACTGTCAGCCTTTGGCCAATCAACTGCAGTGTATTAACTTCCTTACTCCTAAATCTCTAATCCCTCACAGACTCCCATTGAATCACTTATGCCATTAAAAATTGATTTGTGATTCAAACAAGATGGACAAAAAGCAGTCAGAAACATTCCATATGATTCTGTGAAATGTTATATCCAAGTTAAAAACAGACTTTAATTGCATATCATTTTTCTAAAGTGTCAGATTGTATTTTTGAAAGAGCTGTGACTATTAGGTTTAAGTAGTCAGTTATCTCATAAGATGTACAGCAATAAAATACTGAATATTCAAGAGACTATGACAATTTTAAATGCCCATATTAAAAGAGTCAGGATACTTAGATATAATATATATATATATATATATATATATATATATATAATATATACTATATATATATATATCTATATATATATATATATATATATCTCTCTATATATATATATATATATATATATCTATCTCTATATATATATATAATCTCTATATATATATATATCTATATCTCTATATATATATATATATCTCTATATATATATATATATATATATATCTCTATATATATATATATAT
>CAUZXS010005804.1:137500-172500 GCA_963585895.1 Sepioteuthis lessoniana | reverse complement strand
TGAAAACAATAAAGCACTCAGTTTTAATTATATTTTCCAAAACATACTTTACAGAATCCTACACCACAATAGGATGTCCTAGTGATGTTTTTTCCCCAGTTGGTTGGGGCTGTAGAATATATCGACTGCATCTCTGCAGAGAGGTGAGACCCTCTTTCCAAACAAGTGTCCTGGATATGACACTAAACAATCTGATGGTGAGGTTCCAATAATGCTGGAGCTTTGGGGAATTCAGAGTACCCCTTCATTACCATCGCTCCCAGGTCCACTCTGGCCTGGAGTGGTATCACCTGATAGAGCCCTATGTATGGGTCAAATAGAACTAAACTGTGTACTTATGCTAAACTGAACTGTTTGAAAAAGAACTGTTTTGACATTTAATTGTTTGTAAATGAAAACTAAACCAAATTGTTTGAAATTTAATTTGGTGTTAAATTACCCATAAAACGAACCAACCAACCTTCCATGAATAGAAGTTTTCTTCATTCTTTTGTAAGAAATAAAAAAAAAAAAAACATTTTCTTATTTAGTGAGTTGATTTATAAAATCCATGGAAACACTTTTTGTTCTTTTTAATCTAAATTTCTGAAATAAAGAATTTTTATTCATTTGGACTAGTTTGCTCATTTTGGTTATTATAGTGACAATGTCTCATCTGTTATACTTTTCTCTGTCTTCATTCAATCCAAGAGTATGTGCTGACAAACAAAATAATCCCGTGTGCTGGTAAAATCCTGATGCTGATCCCCTATGATCAATTTACAATCTCAGTCCAAGATTTACACCTGACACAGGCAGTACATGATACATAGGTGGTGGAGAAAGAGCTATGTACCCCTGTGGATTGAATAATTCTAATCTATTAACCTTTCCTTAGTCTGGCACACAGGTCTTAAGTTGTTTACAGTACCTGCTGTTATTAAGTGGTCATCTATCTAAATGCTGAGCAAGTTCCTTGCTGCTTAACTTTGCTGATCTGTCATGATGTGGCTTGGTTGGTTGTTTCATTTTATGGTATTTTATGGTTATTTCGTTTTTTGGGTCATTTAAAGCTGAATTAAATTTCAAACAATTTAGTTTAGTGTAAGTATAGTTTTTGTTTACAAACAGTTAAATGTCAAAACAGTTCTATTTCAAACAATTCAGTTTAGCATAAGTACACAGTTTCAATGTCAAAAACAGTTCTATTTAGCATAAGTACACAGTTTGACCTATAGATAGGATTCTATAAGGTGCTACCACTCCTGGTCAGAGTGGACCAGGGAGCAATGGCAATGAAGGAGTATTTTGCATTCCCCAAAGCTCCAGCATTATTGGAACTTTACCATCAGATTGTTTAGTGTCATATCTAGGACACTCATTAGAGAGGTCTTACCTGTCTTCAGAGAAGCGGTCGGTTTATTCTACAGCTCCAGCTGAATGGGCAAGATCTCTCATGAATTAATGCTTGATGATAAGTCACTTTCATTGAGTTGTTGGTTTGCCAGAAACTATTTTCTGCAGAGAAGTAAGACCCCAACCTTTTCCTAAAAAGGTGGTGTACTGAGTATGACTCTAAACTGTATCCAGTGGTATCTCCAGTTTTGGGGAATATGGAGTTCCCTTTTATTGTCATTACTCCTAAGTTCACTCTGACTCGGAGTGGTAGTACCTGATAGGATCCAATCTACGGGTCAAATAGATGTATTTGAAAATTATTAGTATTGGATAAGACAGCTTGAAACAATATAACTGTAAATTATTCATAAGAATAGTTACTTGAAGCTAGTATTGTTTACTATGAATTAATTTTATTATTAGGGTCATTCTATGTCAATTTAACTAAAAAAATGGAAAAATGTAACCTCAAAGAATAAATTTTAATGTATGCTGTAGATCTTAAAGCCATTAGAAAATCCTGTAAATTTTAAGTGAAAATTCTAAACTGTTCTCAAGATATCACAAGCTGAAATTTTACTGAATAAGCATTTTCCATTGAAGGACATTTCCATTTTCAAAGTCGGGAAAAAACCCTTATATATCTGATAAGAAATTAATGAAATTTGATATTTTTATAGATTTTTAGTCAAGAAATCCTGAAAATTTTACGAAGTAACTAAAAAGTAGATATTAGCAGTTTTCTTGTAAAAAGAATGATTTTTAGGTGGCAGGAAAATTGAGAAATATCATCTTCAGACCCTAAAAATGGCAAAACGTGGTACATTTGAAAACATTGGGAAAGCATTACATAGTATTTGGGGAGTTCATTCCCTAAGTTTTAACAATTTCCTCTTTTTATTTCAATTTTTAAGAGTGTTTAAATATGCATTGCAAAAAATACAAATTTAGCCTAAACTTACTTTGAAAGCAAAATTTCCCATATTTCAACAACATTTCTTTGATCATCAAGATTTTAAAAACTTTCAGAAAAAGAAAGAGAAGCAAATATCTAGATTTATGATTATTATTTTTTTGGGCAGAATGCAAAATAAATCATTTGAGATTTTAAAAAATATGTACTTGAAGTAGCTATATATTTATCGGTAGTCTCCAATTTCAACTAGCCCAGTTAAATTGGGGCTGTAAAATGTGCTAACTGCATTTCTGCTGAGGGTTAAGATCCACCCCTCCATGAGTGTCCTGGATATGACTCTAAACAATCTGATCGTCAGACTCCTGTCCTGAAGCGTTGGGGAATGTGGAATACCCCTTCATTGTGATTACTCACAGGTTGACCTGGATTGTTTGTATCTGATAGGAACCTATCTATGGGGCAAATAGAACTGTTTGACTATTTTACTGTGTGCAAACAAATGACTGATATTAAATTAAATTGGTAGTGTTACATAGTAATAATTGAAACCATTTAACTGTGTGCAAACAAAATAAGTTCTAGCTCATTTAAAAATGTTATCTACTAACTATGCATTTAAAAATTATATATATTTAATATACATATATAAACAGGATTTGGCATTAAATGACCTACAAGAGTTGACATGCCATAAAACCTAACCAATCAACAAACCAACCAATTGCAACTGTATAGACTTTATACCTTCAATGTGACATCAGTTTATAAAATTGGCAAAATAAATTTTTAGTTTAGTTTGTAGCTAAAGCTATGAATCTTTGATTCTCCTAGTCCAGTTCTTCTCTATGATATCATATTCATTATTTTGAAGGATGTACATGTGTCCTGAAGTCTTCGCTGGAGTTGAAAGATTGCCCTGTGTTATTAGGAAATCCAACATATGTCTTCATGTCTTAACCAGAGAAAAGAATTGTTAGTCTATGAGGAAGAGTAGAAGCTGTATTTTAAAATCACTTTTTGTAGTGTCAATTTCATGAACAAGACCAAACCACTAAATGCACACTACCTATTCCATTATTTTAATGGATGTTTCTGGGTCTGAAGATGCTTCCTGATTTGAAATATTAAATTTCTTTATGGTTTGATCAAAGCTAAATCTTTGGTAGATTATAGTAGTACCATCCCCAAGAATAAAAGGATGAAAAGACCTTGTTCTAGGAACTGTGCGTCCATCAGTAACTCTAAAGGACAAATTTCCTTGTGGCTTTTAATTCTTTAATAGATATTCTTTGTTTTTTTGACAGAAATGAAAGAAGTTCTCAACAGTCATTATTTGATTTCTTGTGATTTTCTTGAAGTTTTCATTTGCAGCAATATGTTTAGTAGTGCCACTCATGCCATCACATGTACACTTTTCATAACTTGTTGCAAAAATGTTTCATTCAGTATCCAGGCTAAAATTATTTTTATGGAAACATAAATTCAGGAAGTTTTTATAGTTTTTGTATTGGTATTACACACCCTCCAGAAAAAAAAATTAATCACAGAATTCACTTTTGGAAGATATTCTATAATAGAAAATATTATATTGGAAGATATTCTATAAGATATTATATAATATAAGATATTATATTGGAAGATATTCTATAATATAAGATATTATATTGGAAGATATTCTATAATGTAAGATATTATATTGGAAGATATTCTTTAATATAAGATATTATATTAAAAGACATTCTTTAATGTAAGATATTATAAATTTTTTAACACAGTAAAAAAAATGCCATATCATGATCCCAATCTCCTGATAAAATACAAAAAGATTTAAAATTTAAATATATGCATTAAAAAAAGAAAGTTTATTGTAAGTGGAATTTCTATAGGTACTACTAGTTATGGATAAGTAGTTAATTAAATGACTGAAAGCCGGCTTGTCACCAACAGAAAAAAAACAGAAATATACAAAGATGCTCAAAGATCAGTCAGAAACTGTGCATCTACATAGATCTGATATCTATACATTGTAATGTAAAACTAACAAAAACTGGTTGTATCGTAAGGTATTGCTAGGGGTACCCTGGGTAATGCTGCTTCAACCCCCAAACCATGACTGACTCCAGAGTCATCATCTAATGAAGCCTTTGTGAGTAGGACTGCTGCTGCTTTCTTTGTGGTATATGTTCTCTTGACAATCTGACAAACTGTTTCAATAAAATATTTGGATTTTAACTTTGCATGGGTACATTTTGTGTGTGTGTATGTGTGTATATATATATATATATATATATATAATGGTTAAAAATTTAGTTCTAAAAGTACCCCTAATTTGAAAAATATTTACAGTGCTCAATCAATGTCTTAGAAAAGATACATTCTTGACTCGTAATTCCTGATGAAATATTAATTAAAAAGGAAAATTGGTTTAAAATATCCATTTGATATATTCAATAAAAAATCTATCAAATGAATATTTTAAACCAGTTTTTAATATTGGTAGGTGTCACTTTTTTTTCAAAATTAGAGTTTCTGTGAGAGGGGGTACCATTTACTGACTTTTACTTAATTTTTTTTATTTTTAGAAGTAATAGGGTTATGTTGTATAGCCGTGATACAACTATATGTATACATATACATGCGGAAACATAATCAACAATAATGACGAATGAACACACTTCTTTAGAAAAATATACCTCTCACACTTGATTCTCGAAAGGGTTGCGAAAGGGTTGTGTGTAAGAGGTGAGTTGGAGACTGAACAGACTGCAACATATTGACCCCAATTTCCTCTGACTATAGCAGCACTTCTTTCTCATTCTGCTGGGCTGCTCAACCGGGGTCCTGAGGGCCCAAGCCCTTTGCTGGGAGCTGGTTCTCACTGCCTCAAACTGCAACTTGAACTCCAACTCACTAACTCCAACTGTCTGTGGCACTGGGTTATATAATTGTTTGACACCCACCTGCTTCGTGTGGGTGTCGCATCTGCACCGAATTCAACCCGTCCACAGGTCAAGGTTATATCTTGATGTCTTCGACCGGATGCACCTGTTTCTTAATTGATGGCTGGGTCGAAGGTCAATATGTTACAGTTATATAAGAACTTGCCACAAGAAATTTCTTTTGGCCCAATTACAAAGCCTGGAATAATTTAAGCCTAATGTTTGTTTTTGAATCAATGGATGTGAATTATATCGTCTTTCCTTTGAGATATATTTACTTACCTTTGCATTGTTTTGATTGTTAAATTATACTTAACTTTCAAGTTTAGAGACATTTACAAAGAAGGTAAGTGCTTGAAAATTTTAATAAATTCAGCTTTTATTTTCAGATCTTTAGTGTAGACATGAGTGATTCATGTCAGATTTGAATTTGGTCTGGTAGTACTGATTTATATTCAAAGTCTGTAAGGAAACTCAATGAGTATAATACTCATTGGGTATCCTTGCTGACTTTGAACATAAATCAGTGCTTATAATGAATTTTTTTTTTCTTTTTTTTTTGCAATGCATATTCAAACACACATAAAAATTGAAATAGAAATAGAGGGTTGTTAAAAATTTAAGAAATGAATTCCTCAAATACTATGTAATGTTTTCCTAATGTTTTGTTATCTATCACCTTTAACAGAATAAGTCAATTAGATCATAATTGCAGAATTACTATGAACTGAAATTTTTGAGAATAACTCATTAAGAGGTTTATAATTGGTAGTTTTGAGAGACAGTTAATGAAATCTATTATGATTTGTTCCTCAATTACTCTTGTTTTCAAATGTTATACCACCTTTTGTCACTTTCAGGGACTGAAGACATTTCTCAATTTTTCTGTAGTCTCAGAAATTTTTTTTTTTTTTTTTTTTTTTTCCCAGAAAACTGCTGATATCTACTTTTTGGTTATTTGGATTATTAGACTAAAAATCTAGGATATTAAATTTCATTAATTTCTGGCCAGTAGATCAGAAGATATAAGGATTTTTGTAAGATCATTGAGTTAGAAAATGGAAATTTCCTAATTTGGAAAATGTTGATTCAGCAAAATTTCAACTTGTGATATCTCAAGAACAGTTAAGAATTTTCACTTAAAATTTTCAGTATTTTCTAATAACTATAAAATCTACAACATATATCAAAATGAACAAAATTTATTTTTTTTGGGGGGGGTTACATTGATTAGTTGCATTGTCATAATTTACTTGAAACTATTCATTGTTTGCAAACATTCATTAATAAATAGAAATAATTACTTGAAACCATATAATTATAGTTTGGTTTGGTTTCAATATCATATCAACCTTTGTGGGTTATTTAATACCAAAGCCATCTTTGTAGAGGAACAGTAAGAATACTACTTAATACTTAACTGGGATGCAGGATAAGTGGGGGTTTATACCTTTCCTGAAGGTATTAGTCCAAAAGTGAACATATTAATGCTACTGGAGTTTGAACTCACTTACTATGATGTGGCAGTACAGTATGTTAGTCACTTTACCACAGGGACCCCCTCTCCATATAATTATGCATGAATCAAGGTTTCTTTGGTTTCTTTAGTTTAATGGCATATCAACTCTTTGTAGGTTATTGAATGCCAAAGCCATTCTCCTAGAAGAACAGTAGTGGTACTATTTAACCCATAGCTGGGAGGATAAGGGGGTTCATACCTTTCCCAAGGGTATTTGTCCAAAAGTGAACGTAATAGCGCGACTGGAGTTCAAACTCGCTTACTACGATTCCGCAGTCCATCGCTTTAACTATTACACCACGAGGACACCCCCATGAATCATAAGTATTAGATTGGAATACTTGAAACCATATAACAGTATGCAAAAAAAAATCTTAAGACTGTATAAAAAATGTAAATATAAACATACAGTATATATACTTTCATAAGCTCTGGATTGACATGCTATTAAAAATCAATAAATCTGATATTGAAGATTCTATTTTTTATTTTTTTTTTTTTCTTAAACGAAAAGAACTTTGAAAATTTACAGTGTATGTTCAAAACCAGCTCTCTCAAACCCATGGATACAAAAAAAAAACGTTATGTCTTGAATAAAGTAAATGTGCATTGAAGTGAATGGGTTCTACAATTTTTCCTTGCATTAAACTGCTCAACAGGTAATAGTCATAAGAAGACCATTTTTTTTTATTCATTTATCAAAATGAATGTATATATAGCAGTAAATATCTGGGGGTATGTTGACGAGTACAAAAAACCTGATGGGAATAAGACTAAGATAAAAACATAATTTTCAATTAAATATGAAAATGGCTTCACCATGGGACATAGATAAGTAGTCCACGGGCCACATGTGGCCTGCAGGCTGCTTGTTTGAATCTACTGTTCTCATTTGATATCACATTGCTTATAGGCCTATACTTAATTATATACAGTGTTTTAATAGTTTTTCCCCAAAAGTAGCTAAACAAATTATATGTATGCTACTAAATGCTTGAAATATGGTATCTACCACTATCTTTATATTCAATATATATAGCTTTAAAAAAAATGTGTACTTTTATCATAGGTAAACTTTGTCTAGTACAAAATTATCAATGTGATTTATCTGTGAGAATCTAACTCACTTTACTAGTAAAGGTTTGGTAGTTTCACTTGTAAACCATTATACCATATTGAGGTGGTATATATATATATATATATATATATATATATATATATATATATATATATATATATAGTTCTTACATATGTTTCCAGCTTGTTGCTTTCTTCAGAGAACTTTTAATGTTTTTACAGGTGTGGTATTTGGTTTATATAAAAGTCACTGTTTCAATAGGCTGGTTATATATATATATATATATATATATATATATATATTATTATTTAAAAAAAAATTTTTTATGATGTACTTAGATAAATATTCTTTTTTAGGTTGTTACTATAGTCACAACCATTTTGGTCTTCAGTTCTCTATCATAGTAGGTTACCATCTGGGAATTTTGAATGAAACCTTTTCTTTACTCTCTTAGGGGTAGATAATTTTCATTTAGTTGTTCATGCTAAGTTCCTGGGCCTAACTCACTTCATTAGAAACAGTGTGGTGGGCTAACTTGCTAACCATTGCTCCACATTGGGATGCCATATATATATATATATATATATATATATATATATATATACAATATATGCATTGATAAGCCTGCAATCTGTTATGGAGTTAACTAAATATTATAATGAAATGTTTATTGTATAATAAATCATTGACCCACCAAGTAGCCACAATATGTTGCAAATATAGAAATGGAGACGAGGATTGCAAATATAAAAATGGAGACAAGGATTGCAAATATCAGCTGCTGGAGGGAGAATTGGGGTTTGATCTGTTCTGATTGGGTCATCTGGGAGAGGAAATATGATGTTGAAAGACTCAAAATTCCCAAGAGTCTCAGAATCATTTTATCACTGATGACTCTGCTATACACATCAAAAAGGTGTATTTTGCAAAATGTTGGCAAAATTCCTAGTGAATTAAGTGTATTTAAAAAGGAGATTATGTAGAAAAATATTTCTTGTTTAAAATAAATTCTTTTTCATTATAAATTATTGACTTATTGTTGTACCCATATATTTTTATATTCATATATTGAGGAAATTTTAGTTATATAGCGAGAGAGAATTTTACTTATGTGTGTGTGTGTGTGTGTGTGTGAGGGCCATTCAATAAATAATGAGAATTTGTTTTTTAAACAGCAAAATGATTTTTTTCTTCCCATAAATGTAAACTCTGCATTGTTTGGAATTAGTTGATTGCAAAAATTATTTTAATCCAGCAAAACTATTTGTTTTGAGGCTATTTAAAATGGTGGCAAATCAGAGTGCTCCAGGATTGAACATGGAGTGGAAAGATACTGATTAACCAGTAAAGAAAAGGTTCCAGGTGCAGTGGTAAGTAAAGAAGGTCATACTGACTGTCTTCTGGAACATAAAAGGACCTGTTACTATTTATTTTCTTGAAAAAACCACAACTTTAAATTACTTCTATTGCCATCTACTTTGGTAAAATTCTGTTTATCTGTTTAATAACCCTTTTGTGTGTGTGTGTGTGTGTATATATATATATATATATATATATATATATATATATATATATATATATATAGCCTAGAGGGTAGAATGTTTGCCAATGGCCTAGGAGACCAGGGTTCAATCCCAAGTTGAGTCATACCAAAGACTCAAAAAATGGTACTTGATAACTCCTTGCTTAACACTCAGCATTATAAGGTACATATCAAGGGTAAAGTGGAGCAATCCAATGAAAGAAATAGCATCCTCCCCTAGACCTCGGTGTAGTAGCTATTGAAAAGGGAGCCTTCAGGTCGCCCTCGATTATGGTTGCCAACTTTACTTTTACTTGCATATGTGAGAGAATCTTAGTTATATATGTTGTTTAGAAATATAAAGTTGATAGTAATGTATACATGTTTCTTTGAATCTAATTGACAAAGTGATAAACTATAGCTTTGCAGAGGAAAAACCAAAATTTAATCTGATTCAGTTATTTTGGAGGAGTAATTAAATTTCATTTTATTAGTATACTGTTACTTGATGAAGTTGTAAATGTTGCAAGGTCAGTCATCCTCCAATCACTGTCACTGAATAGATTTTTAGCATTGCTGATTCATCTAATGTTAGTTTCATGGTAGGAAAATGTGCTTTTTATTTTTGGTTCAAAGTCTGTAAGGAAAGTTAGAGATTAATATAAGAGTGTGTCTTTGTATATAGATCTATATCTTGATCTATATACACCTGTTTGAACTCTTATTGTGGTATTGCATTCACTTGGGAAAGGCATGAATCTTCTTATCCTTCTGCTGTTATGGATTAAGTAATACCAATACTGTTCTTCTATAAGAATGGCTTTGGCATTAAATAACCCAGAAAAGTTGCCATTAAACAAAGAAATCAACCAACTATATACTCTCCTAATATTTTTTTATGCAAAGTTAATTTTCTTCAAAGCCAATGATACAAAGATTTTATTATTATATAATCAAAATGGATATTAGGTATTATTTGTTACCAAACTCTTCATCAGTGAAACTCCAAAATTAAGTATACCACACACACACACAATTTTATTTTTGGTTACAAAAGTGTTGCAATTTTTATTTTTAGTAATAAGATAATAGTGAACATTTTTACGTAAAAAATAAGGTAAACTTCCAAGTGATAAATTGTTTCTAAACTTGCTTTTGAAGCATAAAAAAAACATGTTTCATGTTATATGATTATCAAGTTAGGCTAACAGTTGATGTATCACATCAAACTAAACTAAGTAGGTTGGGTTTGGTTTTATGGCATATCAACCATTGTTGATTATTTAATGCCAAATCCTCTTTATACATATATATTAAATATATATGATTTGGTTTGGTTTGGTTTTATGGCATATCAACCATTGTTGGTTATTTAATGCCAAATCCTCTTTATACATATATATTAAATCTATATGATTTGGTTTGGTTGGGTTTTATGGCATATCAACCATTGTTGGTTATTTAATGCCAAATCCTCTTTTTATATATATATATGATTTGTAAACACGTTTTGTAGATAACATCCTTAAACAAGCCTGAGCTCATTTTTGCAAACAGTTAAATGGTTTCAAGTATTGCTTATAACAGTCACAATTTAACATGTCAATTATTTGCACACGATTCTTTCTATTTGACCCATAGATAGGACCACCCTATCCGGTGCTACCACTCCAGGTCAGAGTAGACCTGGGAGCAATGGTAATGAATGGGCTCCACATTCCTCAAATCTCCAAGTTTGGAGCCTAGCCATCAGATTGTTTAATGTCATATTTAGGACACTCATTGCGGATGGACTTACTCCTCTGCAGAGATTCAGTCCACGTATTCCACAGCCCCAGCCAACTGGGCTTCTAAACTAAGTAATTGGCTATTTAAGCATTAATTGTTAATTCTGACTATCGTACCTGAGGACTACTTAACTCATCATGAAAATCTCAAAGTAATCATACTTTTCATTTCTCTTGGTATAGAAGAGGTTGCTAAAAAGTTCTCTTTTCAATCAAGGAGTGAATAAAAAAAAAACAACAACTTCTTGTTTTCTTCAAACAAGTGTCATTGAACATTTTTTTTAGGGCAATGCAAACAGATTTATCTGGCTCATAGAAGGGACTAACAAGTATTTGGACTGTATCCTTATTTACCAACCCCTCTGCTTGGGCAGGATATGACACAAGGTCAATTTTTAAGCAGAGTTTAACAGGTTTGAATTCAGTTTTCCTTCTCCTAGACTAGTTGCCTCACCAAGGTTGAAGAATCCAGTCTATCCTACTATTTACCCATAGCTGGAGGGAGAATAATTGGATTCATACCTTTCCCAAGGGTATTAGTGCTATGTGAAATGCAATCAGTCTCGTCCAAGATTTGAACTCGTGTTGTCGTGTTCATTTCCTATGACGATAGCCATTACACCACAGGCACCTCCTATTTGGACTGTATCAAAGTGGACCTGGGAATAATGACAACAAATGGCTGACTCTACATTCTCAAGAGCATCAGAACTAGAGCTACACTACTAGATATAATTTAGTATTGTACCAGGAACATTATTTTTATCCATCAAAAAGGCAATAATAATAATTTATAGACATCAATCCTTCTGTCTGACCAGTTGTATGCATAAGCAGTTGGAGTGTATCATATCTTAGTAAGCAAAGCTGATAGAGAAATTATTTGTTGAAAGCCATTCTTTCATGATATTAAGATTTTTTTAAAGCGTAATTCTTTCCTGATATATAAAATAAAGGTAGTAAGTATTCTAGAGATTGCATTTGTTTGGTTGCTATAGCTACAAACATCATTCATCTTCTAAGAAAACTGTCTTTGTCAGGCAAATATTGTTTCCTATTCTAGATAATAGGTATTTTTATATCCAGTGAATATTATATGTTTATGCTTTAATGTTGAACTATATTTGCTATATATCATATATTCTTTGATGCTGTAAATATTTTTACATGATTATTTCAATTGGTAATATTTAAACTGAGAAAAGACAAGTTCTAAGTCTGGATACTCCCTGTGTTAGAAAGGGTATGAAAAGTATCTACCATTTGAAAAAAAAAAACTTCTTCTTCTTCTTCTTCTTCTTCAACTTCTTCTTATTATTATTACTACTACCAACAACAACTGTATATCTTAGTATGATAGACATCTGTCTGCATTTGAAACTACATCACCACCATCACAGTTCCATTACTTTTTATATATACTATAAAAAGTAATTCTTAATAATTATCTAATATTAATTAGCATTTGTTAATGATGTCTCTATTAAAATCTTGCTGAATTAGATTTACTTCAAAACGGTCCATATTATTCAAGGATTTATTCAACCTTCCACCAGGTTAGATTTGATACAAGGTCCTTTTAATGTGCAAGCCATGCACAAATTGAGGTTCATGTGTGGCTATCATAAAAGATGCTTGATCTCCTCAGCACTCCTCTTTTGGGGTGTTTCATGTGCTAAAGTGATAAACTTAGCCCTTCTAAGCAGGTAGTACCTGGGGAAGGTTCCCTGGGACCAGGTGATCAGCTTAATATCACTCACCTAGCATGAATGCCAGGTGGTTCCTGGAGAACTAGGTGGGGGCAGCTCATGTTATTAATGGGTATTTAACTGACTTCCTTCCAAGCTGATATGTGACACAATAATTTTATTGTGGGGTGCCTTGCCCAAATTGAGACTCATGCACGGCTCACACCCAACTGGCGTGAATGCCAGGCAAACCTCCAGAAAACCAGTGGTGGGACAAGCCCATATTATAGGTAGAATTTGGCACAGTCATTTTATTATAGGGGCGGCCACACACAAATCAAGACTCATGCCCGGATGTTACAAAAAATTCTTGATCCTGTCGGCATTCCCTATTTTTGTGTTGTTTCAAGTGTCAAGCAATGAACTCAACCCTGAAAAGCAGGTATTTTCTGGGGGAACAGCCCTTTAGAACCAGGTGATTCAAATAAATAACACCCACCTGACTAGAACGCCAGGCAGTCTTGTGTTTTTGAGATGATTAAAATCCTGCAAAGCATCTTATATATAAACTAAGAAATAAAGGTTTAATATAGTATGGATAATACTGGTTTTTAACAAATAATTACTTGGTGTTATTGATTCTTATGTTATTGTTTTATTCTCAAATGTATTAAAAGAAATCCTATGTATAATTTTATATCGAAATCAACTGAAACAAAATGAAAATAAGTTTAAAGAAAATCCATAAAATCTGATGTGAGTAAAGAAAGGGGAGGGGTATGGGTAAAATTGGTTATCATACAAAACTTAATTCCCATCACATTCACCAGGGATTCTAATGACAAGCTTGTGTAGGAACAAATGATGTAAAGAATTAAGGATACAATTTTATCATATTTACCCAACCCCTCCGCTCTGGCAGGATATGACACAAGGTCAATTTTTTTAAGCGGAGTTTAACAGGTTTGAATTCAAAGTTTTCCTTCTAGACTAGTTGCCTCACCAAGGCTGAAGAACCTAGTCTGCCCTACTATTTACCCATAACTGGAGGGAGAATAATTGGATTCATACCTTTCCCAAGGGTATTAGTGCTATGTGAAATGCAATCAGTCCAGGATTTGAACTCGTGTCGCCGTGTCCAATTCCTGTGACGATAACCATTACACCACGGGCACCTCCAAGGATACAATTTTATAGACATTTATATGAGCTGATATTGTGTATTTTACTTGGACTCTCAATAAATATAAGAATGTGATGATTGTCTTAAGTCTTATAGACTCTTTTGCAACATTTATCTTAGCCAATTGTTCTTTTCTTCTTTTTTTTTTCATTTAGGAAACTAATCATTGAACAAGACCATCTACAATCATTTCTATTTGATTTTAGACTTGTCATTTTAATAATTATAAGATTGCAATTATATTAAATTGGATTTTCCTCCTAATTAAGCTAATTAATATTGCCTTTTTAATTAGAAAAAAAATACTATTAGCTTTTATTTCTTGGAAACATAATCCTTTAATTTTCTTGGAAAACTGCCCATTTGGATTATTCTATAATCTTTCATGCAATCTGCTTACTTTGCATATTACTCAGTGGTTGAGTAGGTTGTACTTTCTGTGGTTTCACAATCTAATTCAAGAATCTACACACACACACACTCCTCTGCCCAAGCAAGATGAGATACAAGGTCCATTTTTAACAAGTTTTTAATTCAGTGTTTCTTCTAGACCAGTTTCTGTACCAAAGTTAAAGAGCCCTGTCTGCTTTATTATTTACAAATAGCTGGAGGCAGAATAGTTTGATATATACCTTTTGCAAGGATATTAGTGCTATGTGAAATATAAAAAGCCTCATCCAGGATTTGAACTTGCCATGGCCATTTGCTACAATGATAACATTATACCACAAGTGCCTTATATATATATATATATATATATATATATATATATATATATAGTTTTGATCCCAGCTTGAAGCGTACAGCATGTAATACAACAAAACTGTCTGTCTGTGGAGGACATATATATATATATATATATATATATATATATATATATATATATATATATTATACCAGAAGAAATTAGGATCTCGCCTTCTTACTATTGTCTTATGATTGATAGTTTTGTGTCTTCTATCTTATAGAAGATACATGAAACTATTAGGCATGGAGTAATAGTATGAAAGTGAGATCCTAATTCCTTTTAATTTTTATATTGCTCTGCTGGCCAGCATTTGAGCACTTGATTTATCAAATGCTTTTTAGATGGTTGATTATTCTCATTTATTCATAGTTTGACCTTTTGTCAAGATGCAAAAGGCCATTAATATATGAAGCATGTTTCATTGAAAAAGGGGACAAGTTTCTTCTGAATAAACTAGTGTAATGGCTAAAGTGCTGGACTGTAGTCTCAAAGTAAGCAACTCCACTCATTCTGTTATATTCACTTTCCGACTAATACCCTTGGGAAAGGTATGAACTTCCTTATGTCCCCAGCTATGGGTTGAATAGTACCACTACTGTTCTTCTATAAGAAAGACTTTGGCATTAAATAACCCCTGATAGTTGATATGTCATTAAACAAAAACATCAAACCAAACCAATCAATTTTTTTATTGATTTATTTTTCTTGTCTTACCAGTTTTTAGTTTGGTTTAATTCTATATAAAAACAGTTTGGAATGTTTTACCCAAGTGTTTTCTACCATTATTGGTCATTTTCAAGTTTGAGATATTTAAGCGTAAGACTTGATTTTTATTTATTTACTTATTTCATTTTTTTTTTTCAATATGGTGAAATTTTTAATATCTGAAATGGTGTATATCCCTTTGAATTTTAAAGAGAAACATCTTTATTATACTCTTGAAAATTACTAATTATAGTGGAAAGTGCTTGGGAAGAAAATTTTAGACAATTTTTGGATCAATATTAAGAAATCTTGTAAGATGATAAGAAAAAACTAACAAAAAATTGATAAAAAGAACCTTGTGTGAATTTTTATTGAAACATGTTTAAGAGAAGTCCTTCTACCTATATATATATATATATATATATATATATATATATATATATATATAATGATGCATTTCTGTCCCCCAGAAGAATCTACCATATAAAGAAGGGTGAATTGTTTATCTCTATGTAGTAGACTCTTCAGGTATACTGTTATGGTAACACAACACATTCTCAACACTTGAAACAAGCAACATTGTGTTACCATAATGGGTAAAAAAAAAAATTGTATTAATTAATAGAATAGAAATAATCATAGAGACTAAAACATTTTAAATGATACTAATGTATAAATACATGTAAATATGTTTATTTTACAAAACTATTTAAATAAGTGGGAAACCAGTCTTGGTGAAGTATGGTTCTGAATTCAAAACTTTGTCTGGAATTGTTCTATCAACACACTTTGTGATGTCACTGATGCCAAGCTGTATTTCCGATTGCCCTTCCTTCGGATAATTTCAATGGTGTTGTGAGAAGAAACTTGATGCATGTTCAACTGTTGGCCTACTATGTAAATTTTTCCAAGCCTGTGCGCAGATTCAAGTGCAGATCCCCAGTGGTTCAATGGAAGTACATCTTAAAGATAAATGAGTAAATAATTGACTAATACAAGATATCCTCTAAGTATTGATAGTGGAATGAATGCTACTGATTATGAGAGACTCCTGATGTCCTGAGAGTAGTATAGCCAAAACATAGTAATTAAAATAATGGCAACCAATATGAAGACACTCGTCAGTATACATCAGTATATAATATTTTTAATGCCTATTTGCTTTTTGGAATTATTCTTTCACTATTTCGTTTCTTCATATCACTATATATATATATCATCATCATCATGTCGTGCCACAGGCACGGATATCCCTGACCCTCTCTCGCCACTTCTCCCTATCATTCATCGCCTCTGGCAGGTCTTCAGGGCTACATCCCGTATCCTCACATAGCTGCTGGATGTATGTTCGAGTTGGTGCTTTTGCCCAGCCATGTGTGGGGGTCCATAGGAGTACATCACTTATGAGCTCGTCCCTGCTTCTCCAGCAGTGACCTGCATGTCTGGTTCGTCTAGCTTGGATAGTTTTTGTGATGGGAGGCAGGTGGCTGTATATTTGGTGCCTTGTGGGGTGTTGCCGCCAGGACTTGTTCAATATTGCTCGCAACATTCTTGTGTGTGTGTGTGTATATATATATATATATATATAAAAACATGATTTGGCATTTAATAACCTACAAGGGTTGATATGCCATAAAACCCAACCAACCATCTAACCTTTTTATTTCTATTGACCTCTGTTATATTGTTAATATGAGAATTGATACTTGTCTTTTTTAAAAGCTTCTAAATCTTACACCATTGCAATCACCAATGATATTAGCACTGATTTTGTAAAATGAGCTTGTCACAGGAAATTTTAAGTGCCTTCTTGAAACTTTAGCAGGACGACAAGTACTAAACTATTGATTGTTGGACTTGAATTTTTTAGTTGTGATGTTGTTGTTCACCAAAGATTTTTGTGGTGAAAGTTCATCACCACAAAAATCTTTTTCTTATCCGGTAAATATTTTTACTTACTAGTCAGCATTATATTAATATCAGTCTCCCATGAAGTTTGTTATCCTTTGATTGTGAGTTACTATATAAAACAGGAGCAAGAAACTTATTTATTTTTACTTCTAACTTACATGACCTGAGCTAGAATAGACATCTTTTTGTTACAAAATGGCATCAAAAGAACAGTCTTGTATTGTAAGAATGAACAGATTTTGAAATATCCTTTAAATCTGTACTACTCAAAGTAGTGGTATGTGTGCTGGTGCTGGTACACAAGTTTTTGATTGCTACTATATAGCAAGTTTCCAGTTTCACATTATCATGAGATTATATATATATATATATATATATATAAAACATGTAATGTAAAAATTATAAAATCTTTTTGTATTGTTTAATATTATTCTTTTTTTAAATGCTGTGATACAATATGCCTGATAGAAATTCTTGGAACTAGATCATAAATTAAATAATATGATACAAGTTTGTGGCAAATTAGGAAAATATCCTGCCAGTATATCACATCAAATAGTTTGAGAAGAACTGCTTTTAATTATTTTTTCTGAAATATACTACAAAAAAAAACTCTTTAAAATATTGATCTTATTAATACTTACTAGTATTTTGTTTTATTTTTAAAAAATTGTACTTGCTTTTTATCACAACCCATTAGGGTTGTTAGTTTTAGGATAAGAACAGCATATATTAGAAATGATATAGAAGAGTCTCCTGGTCAGGCTTGAACCCATATTTCCTTTTGCCCTGGAAAACCTAGATATCCATATCAGCTCTATTGACAACTATGCTATAAGAGTAATTGATACAACAGAAACCTAAATCACATATTAACAAAAAAGATGATGATGATAATAATAATTATAATAATAATAATTAACAAATCTTCATCTAAAAGATAAATGATATATAAACCTTACTCATCTGAATTCTTCTATGATTCTAAAAAAGCATTTGCATAATATGTGGAATGTGGTAGAAATTTCATAATTTTGCTTAGTTTCATTAGAGGCTAAATAAATGGTTGGTTTTACTTAGGTGAGTCAAAAGTTTTCCAATATTTTGGTATATGTTAGTTTGTGGCATGTATATCATGTGATTGAAGAAGTTCAAGCTGTGGATGGAACCCACTGTGGTTGATAGTATCATGGTAGTTGTTGTGCTGACATGTTGTGCATTGCTTCACTCTATCTATGATTTGAAAGCAGCGTAGATGAAAGTGTGACATAGTCTAGTTTGAGAACTTATGTTTTATGAATTCAAACTGGACCATAATGCTGCAGAAGCAATCAAAAACATTTGTTGTGTGAAAGGTAAAGTTGCAGTTGATCACAGTATGATAACCAGACTGTTCAAGAAATTTCACTTGGTTTGCAAGTAACTCAATGATCAGGCAAGGTCAGGTAGCTTATGTTGTACCCATTAACCTTCCAGGTGCCTGTGGTGTAATGATTATCGTTGTAGGAAATGGACACGGCGACACAAGTTCAAATCCTGGACCAAGCTAGTTGCATTTCACATAGCATTAATACCTTTGGGAAAGGTATGAATCCAATTATTCTCCCTCCAGCTATGGGTAAATAGTAGGACAGACTGGGTTCTTCAGCCTTGGTGAGGCAACTAGTCTAGGAGAAGGAAAACTTTGAATTCAAAGTCCGTTTAAAAAAATTGACCTTGTGTCATATCCTGCCCGAGCGGAGGGGTTGGTAAATATGGTTAACCTTCCAGGTATTCTGAATTTAACCATTTATTTGATTACTGAGTATGTGTTGTGGGAACCTTACCCATCATTTCGCTGCCAGAAGGGCAGATCACTATCGGTGTTATACGAACAGTACGAGACTTCTTACCTTTTCTATGTAACTCTATCTTTCTTGTGTAATATAATCTGTTATCTAATATCCGTGTTTACATTTTCATTAGTGACCCTTTCCAGGGCCACAACAGTATGACAAAAGGTACCTGAAGAAGGCTGGCAAATACAGTGGCCAAAATATTGTGAGTATAGCAACCTAGATGAGTATAGCAGTTCACAATGTGTTGATAACAATAACAATGCTTTATCTCAGAAATATAGACAGATATTAAGGTCAGGTAGGTCTGTGGTCATGCTCTAAGCCATTGAGGAAAATTTGGTGAGTAACACTAGGAGAGTATCAGGCGAGCTCAGCTTTAATGTTTTACTACCTTCACAACCTTGGCAAAAGCATTCAGAGCTGCCAAGTTGTGTTTCACATTACCAAAATATTGCAAAACTTTAGACTCATTCTAGAACTTGGCTAATGAGTCATCAGTTGTAAAATACTGCTTAGTACTACATGCCCCTTGTAGATATCAATGTGCCAAAGAATCCTTAATATTCTCTTTATTTAGATATATTAGGATAATCCTTCTTTTTTGATTTGCTGCTGAAAAGGTGCACTTCCATACTTTCATTTAATACTGTTGGTAAGTGCAATTCTTAATGGTGCATATCTCCAAGCTGTGGGTTGATGATGGTTCTTCCCTCGAGTGCTAGATATTTTATTTGTCATTGGCTGGATGAGTTTACTGGCTGCTTCTCACCAAGATAAAGAAAAAAAAAAAAACAAAGAAAAAAACCCTGCTAAAGACTTCTTAATGATGGAAGTGTTGTCCTTTGGCAAAACCTCTCCTTTGCTTTGTATCCACTTATAATTTCTTTGCCAATGCATTCCCCTCTTCACTCATTCTCCCTACTCCACCCTGGTGCAAATTGTACATCCTTTTCAGAAGAGGATTTGCAATTCATTGCAAATTCCCAGTATTTCCTCTTTAAGTTCTCTCTTTTATATATTTGCTTATTTATTTTTCATCTGCTGCTTCTAATCTTGGGTTGCCAAGTCCTTACTTTCGATTTATAGTTTCTTTCTTATGAAACAAATCTCCCTTTGGTATATCTGTATTTCTGATGCTGAAACCTATCAGTAATTGCAAATAACGAACCTTTTTGATGTTTGTTAGTTTATTGCATATCATTTAAAGTATGAAAGACGAATTTAAAAAGAAAGGTTCCAAGACTTTTTTTTTTACCTGTAGATTTATAGTTTAACTCTCAATTATTTCATTATCAGTAATGCTTGTATTAATTCTTAACCATTGATAATCCTTTTCTTCTTGATTTTCGTGGCATTTCTATTGTAAAATTATTATTATTGTATTTACATTATACACATTATAGCCCTATTCTATCAATAACACTTTTATTAATTCCTGGTCAGTGACCAGCACTTTCTTCTTGATTTTCATTGCATTTCTATGGTAAAATCAGTAATAATACATCTACCTTATACACATAAGTTATTAATGCTTGTATTAATTCCTGACCAGAGACAATCCCTTTCTATTTACATGCATTACAGCAAAAGTAAGTGCTTGAATTTATTCAAATATCTTTTAGTCAGATGTTACAAAATTTTTATGCTTAGAAATATTCAGTTTGTAAATTCTAAAAAATTCCAAAAGTTAAATGGAATGGTGGTGTAGTTACAGTGGACAGCGATCAAAAAGTTAAAAGCATATCAGTATATACCAGGTTCAAGTGCAACTGTGATTATGTTTCATCACCTACCAACTAAAATGTGGTATATTGTATATATGTGTGTGTGTGTGTGTGTATATATATATATATATATATAGTCAACTGGAAGGTCATAGGCTGACCAAAATACTCTCATTGAATGTGACTAAATGAAGTCTATTTTTCAATATAGTCCTCCTTGTAGTCCAAACACTTCTTCCATCTGTATTGCAGTGCTTGGATCCAATGTATGATGTTGTCATATGAACTTTTCAATCCATCCTTATATATATTAGTTGGGAGGTAGTATAATGGTTATTGTGATAGGAAATGAACTTGGTGAGCAAAGTTCAAATCCTGGACAAGTCTGTTTGAATTCCACTTTGTATTAATGCCTTTGGGAAAAGCATGAATTCATCTGTTCTCCCTCCAGCTATTGGTAAATAGTAGGACAAACTGGGTTCTCTAGCCTTGTTTAGTCAACAAGTCTAAGAGAAGGAAAACTCTGAATTCAAACCAGCTTTACTCTGCTTAGAAATCAACTTTGTGTTACATCTTGCTTGTGGCAGAAGAGTTGGGTAAATCCATACAAATGGGTCTACAGATTTGGTTTCTTTGTTTAATGGCATATCAACTTTCGTGGGTTATTTAATGCCAAAGCCATCCTTCTAAAACAGGAGTGGTATCATTTAACCCATAGCTAGGAGGATAAGGGGGGTTCATTCCTTTCCCAAGGGTATTTGTCCGAAAGTGAACATAATAGTGTGACTGACATTTGAACTTGCTTACTACGATTCTGCAGTCCATCGCTTTAACCATGAGGATGCCTCTGGGTCTACAAGATCACACATTTTATATATATATATATATATAGTCATTAGAGTGAAGGAAGGTTTATCTTACCTGGTATCAGGAAGTTGTATTAAGAACAAACTGAAAATATATACCCTTAATACAGGGTGTGGCATAAATACCTTCCACATTTTAAACTCTCACCTGTCTAGTGCAAGTGAACTAAGGTAAGTGGCAGTGGTAGCTCCATCTAGCTAATGTCTTACCATTTATTTTTGTTTGATCAGACAATCCCAAAGCAGAAGCATGTTTGGGCTGAATGTGTAGGAGAATGTATAACAGACTGTTTTAGTCTGGACATTTTCTAAAGTTTCAGTGCTTCAAGTTCTTTTAGTTGGCTTTCTTTTAATCAATGAACCTGCTATCCTGAAATTTTCAACCCATAGTTGTATAAATTTTCTATCTGTAACAGCATTATTCTGACATAACATGGAATGAGCATAAAAAGCTAGTTTTGTCCAGTCTTAAAAAATGTTTCAACAGCAAATGCAAGATGTTCACCAGTCTAAGCCATAATAGTAAAAAAGAACAAAAACAAAGACATTAGCTAGGTGGAGCTACAATTATCACTTCCCTAAGTTCACTTGTCCCACACAGGTGATAGTTTAAAATGTGGGAGGTATTTCTGCTGCATGCTGTATTTTAGCTACAATTATTTTGATATGTTACCTATTCAATATCTTTATTGATATTGAAAAAGCAATAATTCTTGAATGTTTTTTCATGCTTTTGAGTTTTAGTTATCACTGTGCTTGAAGCTAAATCAATATATTGACATAACTAGTTATTTATGTAATCCGTGTAATCATGCTAAGTATTTATAAAACAAATTTTAATGATTACAGTTATTGTGACTGCAAATACTAAAAGCAAGAGATAAGTAAGCAAATGTCTAAATTTCCATTTGATAGTAAGGCTGTGATTCTGGAGATCTGGGGAGTGTGGAGTACTCTTTCATTACCATTACTGCCAAGTCTACTCTCACCCAGAGTTATCAAGTCAGCTGGGGTTGTAGAATATGCCAACTGCATTTCTGCCGAGGGCTAAAACTCCCTTACCTAAATGAGTGTCCTGAATATGATACTAAACCATCTGATGGTAAGGTGCCTGTCTTGGAGCTTTGGGGAATGTCGAATACCCCTTCATTGCTATTATTCATAGATCCACTCTGAACTGGAGTGGTAATACCTGGCAGGGTCCCGTCTATGAGTCCAACAGAACGGTTTAATCATTTACTATATTTGAAACTATTTAACTGTGTACAAAAAAATGATTGACATTTAATTGAATTATTAGTATTAGATAGCAATGCTTGAAACAATTTAACTGTGTACAAATAGAACTATTAGTGTTAGATAGGAATACTTGAAACCATTTAATTGTATGCAAACAAATGAGGACTGCTTCGTTTAAAAAAAATAATGTTACCTACAAACTATTCACTTTGTTTGGCACTAAATAACTATCATTGATATGTTATTAAATCAAATAACCTAACTTAGCCATCTGACCAGGAGTGTTAGTACTTGTTAGGGTCCTGTCTATGGGTCAAATTGATACATTTAAAAATTGTTTGTATTCAGTAGGATTGTGCTAAAAAAAACCTTAAACAGTTACTCAAAAAATGTAAAAAATGAACATTTAATGAATCTGATACTCTAATCTCTTGGCATAAAATAACCCTAACAACTTTTAGGCTCCTGGTAATTAGTTTGAAAATTGTTTATATTAGATAAGAATACTTGAAACCATAAAACTGTGTGCAAATTATCAGTATTAGATTGGAATACTTGAAACCATATGACTGTGTGCAAATTATTTGTAATTGATAGGAATACTTGAAACTATATAACTGTGCAAACTATTTGTATTAGAGAGGAATACTTGAAACCATAGAACTGTGTGCAAATTATTTGTATTAGATTGGAATACTTGATATATGTGTAGATTATTTGTATTAATATTATTTACTTGAAGTAAGGATTATTATTTGTAGTTCCTTGAAACCCTTTAACGAAGTTCAAATAAATGGTTATTATTTAATAGAAATAATTACTTGAAACCGTATAATTGTGTATGAAATATCAATATTAGATAGGAATATTTAAAATCATGCCACTGTATGCAAAATATTTGTATGAGGTAGGAATACTTAATAATCAATTAATCAAAGAAAAATGGAGGTGGAGGTGCCCGTGGTGTAATGGTTATCTTCATAGGAAATGGACATGGCAACTCGAGTTCAAATCCTGGACGAGACTGATTGCATTTCACATAGCACTAATACCCTTGGGAAAGGTATGAATCCAATTATTCTCCCTCCAGCTATGGGTAAATAGTAGGGCAGACTGGGTTCTTCAGCCTTGGTAAGGCAACTAGTCTAGGAGAAGGAAAACTCTGAATTCAAACCTGTTAAACTCCACTTAAAAATTGACCTTGTGTCATATCCTGCCTGAGCGGAGGGGTTGGTAAATAGGATTAATCAAAGAAAAATAAACACTGATTAAATGATTGAATGGTTATATGATTTTTCTTTGTACATGCACTCCTCCCCTGTTTTTTGTATTATATTAAACATCCATTGTTATTCTATCAACACTTGGTATCACCATTCTAAAATCCTGATGAAGGTTCATTAAAACCGAAACATTTAATGTCCACTTTTCTTCACCATAAATTCTTCACTTTTGGATTACTTTGTTTTTCAGTTTTTCTCCATACAGTCAGTTTCTTTTTCATTATTTACCTCCATCAATGGATATCTAAAACATTTGGGGAAGAAATTCAAAATGCTCATTTTCAATATATTTGCTTGAATCTTTAATACAACATGCATTTTTATATTTGCAAAATCTGCCACTAAATCACTCTTAACTTTAAAACAACTATAAAACAAATTGTATGAGATTCCTGAAGTACTTGTGCTTTCAGGAAAAGGATAGGTTTTCCTCTTAGAGAAGATACTTAATCTCTGAATCATTTTAACCATCTTGTTCCTGGAGATTTCATCTCTCTACTGTCAACTGGCAATTGGACTGGAAGCCTCGAATCCTATAAACAATTTGTATGCCTGTAGATTACAGTAATAAATGGTTGTTTTCTCTTCTTGCAGTTACTAGCTTTTTAGAAGTCATATGTAGACTTTATTAACTGAATATATCAACTTTCAATTAATCTAATGATTACAAAGAAGGTGCTTCTAGTTTGATCGTCATTGTTGTAGGTAATGGACATGGTAACCAGGGTTCAAATCCTGAACGAGGCTGTTTGCATTTCACATGCAACTTGTCTAGCAGGAGGAAAGTTCTGGTTTCAAACCTGTTAAACTTCACTTTTATAATTGATTTTGTGTTGCATCTTGTTTGTATGGAGGGGTTGGGTAAATAATACCCCGAGGATTACATCTATCTATATATCTATATATTACTAAAATTCTGATTGTGTTTGTGTGTATATATAATGTAATCATAATCTAGCAAAAATGGCACATTATAGCAAAATTTCTACTAGAGCAACATAATTAAAATGCTCTAATTTCCTGTTCAATTTTTAATTGAATAATAATTTTGTAGAGTTTGTGTATTTACTGAACATCATCTATATTTTTTGTATAGCTTTGAAATATGAATTAGAATCATTCACTACTCCCTATATAGAATTATTAGTATCATCATAGACCATTGTTCAGAGTCTTTGGGTCAGTTAAAACCTAATATTGAATGCATCTATAGAAATTCACTGGAAATAGCTTTAGTATAGAAATGCATTACCAATTATTGTAGTACTAGCTCTTTATATAACATATAATATCATGGGTAGGATTTATTAAACAAATATTTTAAAACTTTTGTTTGTTGCCTTAGGGATTCCAACCTATGGTTTTAAATTCAGATTTTTTCTTTCTAGACAGGTTGTTCTGCAAGTGATAGATTGTTATCCTATAAAAAATGTATTTGTCCATATGCATTGGACTCGTTATCATGCACATCTATTCATAGAAATTCATTGGAAATGATTTTACTATAGAATTGTATTACAAATTATTTTTACTATAGAAATGCATTGCAAATTATTTCAATTTTAGCTCTTTTTGTAACCTGTAATATTATGACTACAATTTATCAGATATATCATAACTTTAAATTGTCAATGATCATTCACTCTATTCATTATATAGTAAATATTAAAGTGTATATATAGAAATTCTTAGAAATGATTTTATAATAGATACATATTACAAATTATTTGAAAACTAGCTGTTTATGTAACCTGTAATATTATGGCTATGATTTATCAAAGAAATACATCACAACTTTAAATTGTCAACTATCCTTCTCTCTATTCATTACATAGCAAATACTAAAAGTATATATAGAAATGCATTAGAAATGATTTTACTATAGAAATGCATTACAAACTATTTTAATACTAGCAAGGATTTATTAAGCAAATATATTAAAACTCAATTGTCAACTCTCATTCACTCAAACCATTATATAACAAATACTAAAAGTATATATAGAAATTCATTAGAAATGATTTTACTATAGAAATGCATTACAAGTTATTTTAATACTTGCTGTTTATGTAACCTGTAATATTGTAAAAAGTAAAGTTGGTGACCTTAGTCGAGGGTGAGCCGAAGGCTCCCTTTTCAATAGCTACTACACTGTGGTGTAGGAAAGAGCACTACTCCATTCCCTGGATAGACCCACTTTACTCTTGATCCTTACCTTATAACGCTGAGTCTTAAGCAAGGAGGCATCAAGTACCATTTTTTGAGTCTTTGATATGACTTGACATGGAATTGAACCCCAGTCTCCTGGACCATTGGTGAACACTCTACTCATTAGACCAATGGCCCAGTAATGTAATATTATAGCAAGGATTAATTAAACAAATATATCAAAATTTTCATTTGTTGCTTCAAGGATTCTGATTCTAGGCTTTGGATTCAGTTTTTCTTTCTCCTAGATTGGTTATTCTACCAATGCTAGGTTTTTATTAAACAGCAAAGCATATTTGCTCATAATTATTAGACACTTAGCATGCACATCTATTCATATATAGAAGGGGGAGTACTCATTGTGTAGTGGTTAAACATATAGAAATTAAATGGAAACAATTTTACTGTAGAAATGCATTATAAATTATTTTGATACTAGCTGTTTATGTAACCTGTAATATTATGGCTAGGATTCTTTAAATAAATATATCAAAACTTTTATTAACTCTAATGATTGCATATAGTGACACAAATATTCTGATGTATAGTGGGGTGTAGGGGTGTAAACAAAACAAGAATATAATTAGTTTTATTTTATTATTCACTGCATTTGAATACTTTTTTATATTTTATTTTATCCTTGAAATATATTGTTATACTTCTCTGTATTTTCATGTATTGAGCTGATTCGATTGAGCACTATAAAGATTTTATAGATTACTTTGTACATTAAATTTGAATTATACAGGGTAATTGAAAAGTAAGTCTTTATTTCAAAATTTTTACGATTCATTTCTTAACTATAATTTTTACAGCACAGTTAGTTGGAGTTGTAGAATATGCTGACTATCTCTTTACAGAGATTAACCACCACCACCACCACCACCACCACAAAGAGTGTCCTGGTTGGTTATTTTGTTTTACAGTGTATCAACCCTTTTGGGGTCATTTAACGCTGAATTAAGTCATTTTGATAAAAGTTTAAAATATTTCAGTTTAGTATAAGTACAGTTTTTTGTTTACACAGTTGAATGTCAAAACAGTTCTATTTTGAACAATTCAGTTTAGCATAATTACAGTTTAAACACACTGTTAAATGTAAAAACAGTTAATTTCAAACAATTCAGTTTAGTGTAATTACACAGTTTAGTTCTATTTGACCCATAGATAGGACCCTATCAGGTTCTACCTCTCCAGGCCAGAGTGAACCTGGGAGTGATGACAATAAAGGGTTAATCTGCATTCTCCAAAGCTCCAGCATTACTGAAGCCTCACTATAAGATTGTTTAGTGTCATATATCAGGGCACTTGTTGGGGGAGTCTTAACCCTCTGCAGATAGATAGGAATACTTGAAACCATTTAACTGTGTGCAAACAAATGAGCTCTGGCTTGTTAAAAGATTGTTACCTACAAACTAGTTGTTTATAAATTATATCTTGGTTGTTTTATTATTAATTTTTACAAGAAATGAAATTGTAAATATTTTAAAACAGGAGTTGCTTTTCAATCATCCTTTATATATCTGCAAAGGTAAAAAATTACATATAATTTAATTATTTTTGTTTCCTCTTAGTTTATGATCTTGAATGAATAGTTCAATTCCAAACTTGAATCTTCTCTATCAATATCAGTATACATACTAATTGGTTATTTTAATCTTTTCATCTGTTGGTGATGGCTAAGAAAGATAGCATAATTTTATTGAAAATTCAACTTTTGATCTGTGATCATTATTTTATTTTTCTTAATTGCCTATTTCTCTTTTAGCTGTGGAGTTTTTTTTTTTTTAAATGATTAGTTGGCCATCTGTGATCATTTATAATCCACTCCTTTGCATATTGCTGTCTAAAGGGAAATTGTTTCATTATTATTAATTTGTAATTAAACAACAAAAAAAGAAAATGATGAGGATATTAGTCTAAAGAGATGTTCTTGGTAATAACTTATTCCATTTGCAGTATTTCCTAATGAGAAATTAAATGATTGATAAACAAAATCAATAATTTTGATAAGTGATATTTTTCTGCTTCCTATAGTTTGTAGTATAATTTTTTTTTTTCTTACAGGTTAGTAAGAACTAAGAAAAGACAGTTTTTTTTCATTCTCCTAATATGATTCTGTTTTTTTCCACTGAATTTAGTAAAGTTGTCATTTAGTCTGTGGCTCAAGACCAAGATAAGGAGCACCTAGTTAGAATCAAACTCACTAGTATTGGTCTGCTAGCCTAGCTTAATAACCATTTTAAGTTTATGGTGTTATGCTTAGCAAGTTTAACTTAGTATTAGGTAGTAAGTTTGGTGTTCACTAGTTGCTCCATACTTCTAGTTTTATCATTTCTGAAGAAAGAAATGTATTGAAAATCTTGAAGACTGATAAAAATTGATTGATTTTAATGGTATGTCAACCCATCTAGGGTTATTTCATGCCTAGAGGTTATAGAATCTTGTTTGTTATACATTCGTATTTACGTTATTTGTGTAGTTTTTTTTTTACTCGTAGACTGAATAATTTTCAAACAGATCTATTTGACCCATAGGTACTACCACTCTGGGTCTGAGTGGACCTGGGAGTAATAACAATGAAGAAGTACTCCACACTCCCCAAATTTCCAAAACTAGAACCTCACCATCAGATGTAGTTTAGTGTTGTAGCCAGGACACACACCTCTGTAGAAAATTTAACAGGGCTTTGATCAAAATTAAATTGATGAATATCAAAACCTATATTGGTCATAACACTAAACATAATAGTGTCTATTGAAATTACATTAGACATGTAGCAAAAAAGAATGTCCATTTGTAGACTCCTTTACAGATAAGTTTTGTTTGTCAAAATTGGTTACTCTTTATAATATACATTTTCATCATTAAAAATAACTTGGTTTATATTGTCTTATGTTTAATATGTGAATAGATTTTCAAATGGCTTTTTAAATGTTGTTGTTGGGTTTTATGGCATATCAACCTTTGTAGGTTATTTAACGCCAAATCCATTTTTATGTAAATAATCAGTTCTATTTAAAACAATTCAGTTTAGCATAAGCACACAGTTTAATTGTCAAAAACATTTCTATTTCAAACTATTCAAGCAGTTATATGTAACAATTCAGTTAAGTGTAAATACAGTTTTAATGTTGAAGAACAGTTCTATTTCAAATAATTCAGTTAAGCATAAGCACGCTGTTTAAATGTAAGTACGGTTTAATTGTAAAAAACATTTCTATTTCAAGCTATTCAGTTTACTCAAACAATTCAGTTTAGCATAAGTATGCTGTTAGTTCTACTTAACCCATAGATAGGGCCCTATCAGGTGCTACCACTCTGGGCCAGAGTGGACCTGGAAGTGATGGCAATGAAGGGGTACTCCACATTCCTCAAAGCTCCAGCATTGCTGGAACCTCACCATCAGATTGTTTAGTGTCATATCCAGGACACTCGTTGGGGGGGGGTCTTACCCCTCTGCAGAGAAGCAGTCAGTATATTCTACAGCCCCAGCTGACTGGGCAAGGCTTTTTAAACTATTAAATTATCATGGGAGGTGGGATGATGGTTCAAGTCTTATTCTCATAAGACTCCCCCACCACATACCAAACTCCCAATAATTTAATTCATTTTGCAATTTCCCTTTTAAGGTATTATAGGTTAAAGTGCAAATTAAATAGAAATATTCATTTATACTGAAAATGTATTTTCACCTTTTATGATTTTTTGCTACCTTCATTTAATTCTCTTTCTTTCTATCTTTATCTCCTAATTCTTTTTTTTATTTTTATTTTTCTTCCTGTATAGAGAATTATCTGCCTCTTTGCATGAAACCATTCCTCTTAGCAACTGCTACTAATGAATTACTCTCTGAAATTACATATTTCTTTGTGCTTCTTCAATTAGTAAACCACATAAATAGATTTAATGCTTTGTCAGCAAAGAGGTGAAAAAGTTAAAACCATAAAGCTTACATCACTTTGTTTTTCTAGTAATTTGTCTTTTATTGCTTTTCTTCCATTGTTGAAGGTGGAAAACTGTCCTATCTTGCAGGGAAGAAAATTTAAATTTTTAACTAAACAATTTAATAAATCTAACGTCAAAGGTTTGTTTTGTGGCTGAGATAATTATAATTTTCCCTGTTACTAGAAGTTTGTGTTCAAATCCAGTTGGAAGCAAGAATCTTTTTCTTTTTTTTTTTTTTTTTTCTCAAGGTAGTAAGAACCTCTCCATTGTGAAAATTGATGTAACACTATCTTTCTATCTCTCTCAAGCTTCCTTTCTTGTCTTTAGTTTTATTCAAGTGCTTGCTTTGTTGCTCATCTTTTTTCTTCTACTAAAGGTTGAGGTTCAAACCCAGGTGGAAGCAAAGATTTTGAATATAATATATATATATATATATATATATATATATATATATATATATATATTTCCAAGCTAGTAAGGCCCACTGAGAAGATTGGTATAACATACTCTTTCTATCCTTATCTATTGTCTTTAGTTTTATTGAAAGGTTTGCCTTGTGGCTGACATAGTTATTCATTTTCCTGTTATCAAATTGGAAGCATGAATTTTAAAAGTTGATTATTATTTAATTTTTTTTATTTAGAAAATTGGTGCAATATTATCTTTCTATCCCACTCAATGTTTCTCTTTAGTCTTTAGCTTTGTACCTGAGATAATTCTAATTTTTCCTGTTATAAAAGGTTGGTATTCAAGTCCTGGTTGTAGCAAGGATTTTAACTGCTTACTTTCTGTCTCAGTCCATTCCCATCCTTTCTATTTGTTTTTTTCTTGTACTAAACCAAGCTTAGTAAATATTAATAGATAGTTCAGATTTAAACCACTGAATAAGCATCTAAATCTAGAACAATCTTTTTATACTTGCTGTGGTCAGCTCATTACAAGCTAATGTTGACCATTGGTGAAAAATCTATTTTCTTGAAGTATTAATATAATTTTATATTTTGTGGAAAAATGTGTGTGTGTGTGTGTTACTTAATTCCATATACAAATAAGGATTTTTCAAATTCTTTAATATCAAAATGTTTTAGAATTATGTAGATGAACTGTCACAAAAGTCATTAACATAAAAGATTAATTTTTTAAAAATAAAAATCAATTTATTTTAGTTTTTGTTTGAATTTTTTGATTTGAGAAATTATAATACTGAGCAACTGGGGCTAGTATTCTCATCATGTCTGTTATAGTTACACTGTTTTGGTCACTGTATTCTTTCTTGAGGTGTATGACTCAAATATTATGATTAAAATTCAAGTAAAAATACAAGTAAAAATATATTAATTTTTTTTACCACAGTTCTTATTAATTTTACTATAATGTTAAATTTTTCATCTTCAAAATTAAAGAAAAATGTCATTTAGTAAGAATTTTAACACATAAAAAGATAATGTTAATATTTTGTTAGGTTTAATTTTTAGAAGACTTATCATGACTGTTTTTTACATTTCAAATTTACTTAAAAATGTTATTATTTTATGATAGTTAAATATTTCTCTCTATGATATTGTTATTTATAAAAACAAATATATTGATAAAATTTAATTTTTTATAAGTAATTTGTGTTTACTATTTTTCTTAAAGGTATTTAAAAACAAATGAATTTAATTTTAAGTTTACAATTAAAAAACATAAAATAGAATTGGATGTTTTTACATTACAAAATTTATGAAAAGGTCATTTAAAAATGTTTTTATGTAAAGTTTGTTATAATTCAATTTAATGAATGCAATTATTTGATATTTTGAAATTTTTAGATATCAAAAATGTTCATCTTATTCTACTTATATTTTCTTGGTTTGAAGACAATTTTAGACCCCCAAAATTTGTTTTTACAATAACTAAGTAAAAGTAAAGTTGACGACCTTAGTCGAGGGTGACTTGAAAGCTCCCTTTTCAATAGCTACCACACTGAGGCATAGAGGAGGGTGCTACTCCTTTTCCTGGATTGTCCTACTTTACCCTTGATCATTACCTTATAATGCTGAGTGTTAAGCAAGGCAGCATCAAGTACCATTTTTGAGTCTTTGGTATGTTTCGACCTGGGATTGAACCCCAGTCTCCTGGACCATTGGCGAACTCTCTACTCATTAGGACAATGGCCTGGTTTTACAATAAACCTAAAACAATATAGCTAAGTTCAATTGAATTATGGTAAAATTTGTTCCAACTGTAAAAACAAAACTTTCTTTAAATTCTTAAGCCAACTACAGAGGTGAGCTAGTGAGATCTCATACTAAAACTAAATTGTTTTCCTCTCATATGTTTTGAAATAGGCTTCCAGTTTTGGTCCTTAGATGTGCCTTTAGTATAGAACACCATGGCTAATAATCTTGGGAAGTTATACATCCAACTATTCTCCCTCTATTTATGGGTAAATAGTAGGGCAGATTGGTCTCTTTAACATTGGTATGGCAAACAGCTTGAGAAAAGGAAATTATGTTAAATTCTGCTTAAAGATTGACTTTGTGTCACATCTCGCTTATGCAGAGGGGTTGGGTAAATACATACTTATGTGAGGTGCCATAATTTTCCCCTATTGAGTACATCTAGGTGGCAAATATTGGATCAGCTATATATGATTGTACAGCCAGCAGTGGAAAAGGCTTTTCTGCATATAGCTGAATAAGCGGTTTTGATGCAAATGGTGGTAACTTCTCTTGAGGGCAGAGTGGGTTGGGTTGGGTGTAGGTGATATCCAGTCATTTAAAAAACTCCAACTATTTATTCAATAACAGGATTACCAGCTATTCTAGGGCCGCTTTAACTAAATAAGGCCTACAACACCTATGGTGCATCTCTGTGCTGGCAGGCTTCAACCATTAACAGGAGATCTGGCAAGATACTGTAACTTGCACAGCTGCTGGTCATCTTGGGCTTCTCATACCATAGAATTCCAGCTGTGTGAGACAAGATAGTGCCGTTAGTAGTCTACACAGCTCCTCCAGCTCTTTAATCTCTTCACCTGTGCAGGTTTGCTTGTAAGAAGTAAAGATGTCAATATTGACATTGATGGAGAAAGCATGACCCTCTCGTCATGCATTTAAAGTGAATATTTCGCATAATCTTTTTTAACTGAATACTATTAAATATTAAACAATTTCTTTTGAATTTATAAAAATTACGTTTTTTGCTTTTGAGGCACCGTACAAGAATAACAATGGCTGAGAGCAAAAATAGCCAATACCATAGACAGTATTACACCAAGTCTTAGAATATGCTGACTGTAGAAGGGTTAGACTTCCTAAAACAGGTATCTTAGGTATAACAAAACTGCATCTGATGGTGAAGCTCTGGAGATCTAAGAAGTGTAGAGGCCTCCTTCATTACCATTACTCCCAAGTCCACTCTGATTTGGAGTGTTAGTACCTGTTGGGGTCCCATCTATGTGTCAAATAGATCTGTTTAAAAATCATTAATATAACATAGGAATATTTGAAACAATACAATTGTGTGCAAATTATTTGTATTAAGAATTCTGTGGGGGGAAAAAAAAAATTTAAGAAACAATTGCACAAAAAATATAAATACGCTGAAAAGTTCATAGGATGACATATCTATTGTAGATGACTTTTTTGACCAATGGGATCCAAGCACTGCATCATCGTCCAAAGAAGTATGTGGACCACAAGGAGAACTATGTTGAAAAATAAATCTTTTTTGGTTACATTCCATGAGAGTATCTTGATCAGCCTATGAACTTTTCAGCTGACCATTGTATAAATGTACAATTAACTTAAAGTAACCCTAGATGGGTTTATATGCCTTTAAATCAATCAATCATAAATGGTAATATGAATAGTTGTTGATTAACTTTGCATTTTAAATGCAAAACTTAAACATTTGAAAAAAACAAAATGAATTTTTTTGTTTTGTTTTATTCAATTCATTAATTTTTTTTATTTCATTTATTTATTGAATATTAAAATGCTTAACGACTCCCATAGTCAATTCACTGGTGGATTTAATTATAAGATTAAAACCCCCTTCCTCTCACCAGACCAGACTGATGTGACTCAGCATTTGTTTATATCTACATTTTGTTATTAGAATATGACTGTGGCCAGGGATCAGCAAAATTTTGGGGAGAGGTCAGATTAAATGTTTTTAGGTTTAAAAAAAAAAGATGAGGAAAAAAATACAGAATTTTTGTTAGCAATTCATACATTCAAGTAAGTTGGTCAGATCTTATTAAATATTTAAATGAGGCCACTGGCTGGATTTAGTCCATTCCTGGTTAAGGCTATGGGTAGCAAGATATATTAATGACAAATTTATAGTTTTTTTTATCTTGCAAAATTGGGATATTACCTACACTTCAGTTTTTAGTCTGATCCATATTGTAAAACTTGCATAAAAAATCTATTTAAATCTTTTGATATGCATTAATAATGGTTTAGTTTGGTTTATTTGTTTAATGGCATATCAACCTTTGTAGGTTATTTAATGCCAAAGCCATTCTCATAG
>CAUZXS010005804.1:65000-132500 GCA_963585895.1 Sepioteuthis lessoniana | reverse complement strand
ATTTGATTTGCTGTTTAAATTAACTACTAACTCTGAAGTGGGGGAAAAAAATCAAACGAGGAAGGGCGGAAAATTGTCCGACTGAAATCTTAAGGAGTTTGGAGTCAAGAATGAAAAAATGGAAAGTTTACACACTTTATGAAAACTAGAAACTCAAAAATTTAAATTTTTAAAAACATTTAACTCTTTTTTTTTTTTTTTTTAAATTACATGTTAGAAATTTACCAACTTCTGGAATTGAAAAAAAAAAAATCCGTCTTTAAATGTTAAACTTTTAAACCGATACTTCTCTTTCATCCAACACTGATAAATTCACGAAAAAACGTGCAACTGGTTCAATATAAGCACCCTGATATTATTTTCCCTCCAATTTCTCTCTCTCTTTCTCTCTCTCTTTATTGAAATGGAATTCATAAAAGGAAATTAGCAAGGAAAGGTTAATGATGATCTTGTTTTTATAGTTAAGTAATTTTTAATTTGTAGTAGTTGTGAAAAGTTCAAAATCTCGCCCGCCCCACCACCCTATTTTAAGAAGTTCTTTTTTCCTCATTCACAAATTAAATTTCATTATACGTCACTATCTAGCTACTCCTCCCCCCTCCTCCTGCTGTTGGCCAATATTTTTACTACTGCTAAACACTCCCGTACTGTTTTTCAGCTCAGCCACACACATATACGCAAGCATTTTTTAAAGATTATTTTTCTGTATTTGTGCTTGCTGTGTTTTGTGTATTTCTCATCTGCTGCTGATTCTACATTTACCCGAGAAATTATTTCAAAAAATCATGTGGCTCTTAGGAAATGGTTGTCGAGCTGCTGGCTATCCTCTTCACATGAATGCTACTAGTACTACTACTCCTTCCACCACCAGTCTCTCTACTTCTGGTGAGTAAGCCTTAGATAACTTTATTTATTAAAAACAAACAAACAAAAAACCCTCCCCAAAAAACAAACATGATAATAATTAATTCTGCAATCAAATGTTTATTTAGAAAACGTGAGTGATAAGCTTCTAGACGCTTATTTTAAAACTTATAAAGTAGTTGAAATAATTCTATTTCCAAACTTTGTTAATACAAGTTTTTCTTGTCTACTAATTTGAGATTTAGTGACAGTTTTATTCTTTTTTTTTTATCTGTAAAGGTCATTTTTTTTAACCTTTGTGCGTGTTTTGAAAGATATTGAGATCATTCATTTTTTTAGAACAGAAAAAACAAGCATATCATTGTTTTTATTATTATCATTATCATCTATAAAATCTTTTTTTTTGACAATCGGAACTGTCGATTTTTCTTGGTGAAACACACGTGCCCACTCCTATGCGACCAAGCTTATCGTTTGACAAAAGGTTACAAAAGTGAGGCATTTGTCAAGAATCGAAATCCCTACATGAACGTTTGCAGGGTGAGCACGTTTTGCTAGATGGCCAAAATCGAATGGAATAATAAAGTGTGAGTGTGGGGCTAAATATTAAAGTGTCCAGAATAAAGCCTAATAAGAGAGAAAGAGAGAGACTGTTTCTCCCCATCAACACTTTTTAAAAGCATGTCATCTCTTTCTGTTTCGCGAACATGTTTTTTTAAGTTAAAATAATTAACTATTTTTGATTATTCCCCCCCCTCCCACCGGGCCACTTTCTTCACACGTTTGGAAGCTCCTCGCTGTGTTGTAATGTTCAGTAAACAGTTTAATTTCTTCTTTTTTGTTGTTTATAATGGCATATCAACCTTCGTGGGTTATTTAATGCCAAATCTCTCCTTGTAGAACAGTAGTGGTGCTATTTAATCCATGGCTATGGGGGAAAAATGAGAGGATTTAATTTCTATTGAATAGTGAGTTAGATTCTCACTGGGTGCTTTTGCTTCTGACCTTGTGCCAAACTAAGCCAAGCTTTAGACTATTTTCTTCTCGTTGACTTCTGCACTTTTTTTCTTTAAGTGAAATTATTATAAATAATTTTCCTAAACTTAATTCCTCCTCCTCAAAATGTTTTATAATTTTCATATATTTTGATTGTAAAATATTTTATTTATTTATTTATTTATTTATTTTTACCATCTCTCTCTCTCTCTTTCTCTCTCTCTCTTAACTAAAAATTAATTATTGGTCTGGTTATGTGGATCCTAAAAACATATTCAAGGACATCATATTAAGCTTTTTGTTTGTATTAATTACAAGATTTAGATAATGTTTGGAGCATCTAGTAAATACTAAAAGAATGGTAGATTTAGAATAGTGCTGTTATCTTGAGATTGGTAAGTAGATCTAGATACACTTCATTTTGTCAAATTTTATCTATCATCACCCCCATAAATATTTTAGGACCTGGCTTTCATTCAACTGGAATCAGAGCAACATTTCAGTAGGGCTCACTTAACTGTTGGGATTGGTCAAGATTTTTTTTTTTTTTTTTTTTTTTTAGATGAGGTTTTCTTAAAGAATGTCTGCAAGATTTCATTCTCCTCTCCCACTCATTTATTTACACCATGTATTCCCCCACTCCCTTGTTAAGAAGTATTTGGATCAATCTTAGGTCCCTTCTCCATCTATGAAGATGGTTTAATTAGAAGTAACAGTTTCTAAAACGCTTCTTTGTATCTACAAAACTTAAATATATCCATCAAGATACATGTTTGATGGTATCTTGCCAAAGGGTTGTTAAAGCTAGCCTCACTGACCAGTACTACTGTAGTGAATTGGATACTTTGTGCCTGCCTAAAATAAAAAAAAAACACTTTCTCTATTTGTTGTCACCTTCCCCATAAATATATACAGTACTACCAATTTATTTTTATAAAAAGTTGAATTTCTCAAAATCAAAGATACAGAGTTTGTATTATTTCTAATCAAGTTACAATTAAAACGGAAATTATTAGCTACTATTTATTACCAAACTTTACAGCAATGAAACACTGTAACCAAAAATATGAGTAAGTATACCACTTATATATTTGTGAAGTTTTAATTTTGGTTACAGAATTTCAATGTTGTAGAGTTAATAGATAATACCTTGTTTTGATTGTATAATGTTCCTTAGAAATAATTAAATCCTGGTATTTTGGTTTCAAAGAAAATTAATTCAATAGTTTAAAAAAAAATGTTTGTCATGTGTAATTATAGGAGTTACTGTAGTCGTTTTCCATTTGGCATCAGTGGTCATTTAGCCCTAGAAGACACCAGGATCTTAAATACTGACCTCCTCCCTTTTCTTTTTCAAGGCAGAAAGTTGGCAGGCTCTCTTCCTTACTTGAAAGCTTAATGTAGCACCTTGTTTTCCATTTATCCTTGTATACTATTAAGCTTTGCTTAGTAAATATCAAAATGCACACAGAGCAATTTGTGAATTGCTTAGTTGGAAAATTAGTCTAAAGAGATGCTATCTGCTAATTTTAATGCTAAAATCACTGTTTACTATTTTTTCTGCAAGATAGCTTCTCAGCAATAAAAACATTTTGACAGAATAATTGATTTTTTTTTAAAATTTATTATGAGCACATTGGATAACAAGTGGCTAAGATAGTTGTTTCCTACTGGAAACAGTAAAACCCAATATTTGGAAGTTTGGTGCAACATAATCTTCTTTCCTATACATCATTTTTTGCCAGTGTAATCTTGTTAAATATCCCTATCTGTGCACACTCATATGCAATAAGATGTGACACCAGTTGAATTACTAGCAAGGAGGAAATATTTCTGACATCTTTGGTTTCTTCATTTAATGGCATATCAACTTGCATGGGTTATTTAATACCAAAGCCATCCTTGTAGAAGATCAGTAGTGGTACTATTTAACCCATAGCTGGGGGGATAAGAGGGTTCATGCCTTTCCCAAGGATATCAGTCTGAAAGTGAACATAATAGTACAACTGGAGTTTGAACTCGTTTACAACAATTTGGCAGTTCATTAGTGTAACCATTATACTACGGCGGACTCTGTAAGGTGACTTGAAGACCAATTGAAAATAATTGGTAAATAAAATATTCTATGAATACCTTCACTTTTTAAGTCTTTTTGTTTTATTTTGTTTTTAGACACTTATTATTTATCATTTTAGTAGCATGTATGATAATTTGTAATTATTTTCAATCAATAACTATGAGGATATTTATTTAAAATAAAAAAAAATGTCAGTAGGCAAAACAGATCAATTAAAAATTATAATCAAATTCTGTTGTGTTACATATTTTTTGGTCTTTTATTTCTACTTATTTAAACATTATGTCTTTGCAATGTTTATTTTATGAGTAAATTTTAAAGATAGAGGTGCCCGTGGTGTAATGGTTATCGTCTTAGGAAATTAACATGGCGACATGAGTTCAAATCCTGGACAAGACTGATTGCATTTCACATATCACTAATACTCCTGGGAAAGGTATGAATCCAATTATTCTCCCTCCAGCTATGGGTAAATAGTAGGACAGACTAGGTTCTTCAGCCTTGGCGAGGCAACTAGTCTAGGAGAAGGAAAAAACTCTGTATTCAAACCTTTTAAACTTTGCTTAAAAATTGACCTTGTGTCAATACCTGCCCGAGTGGAGGGGTTGGTAAATATGGTAAATTTTAAAGATAGATTTTGTTTTTGTTAATTAAAAAAGATTAAAAGAACTATTTTATTTTACTAAGCGGAGAAATACAATCCTAATCTATCTTGCTTATTATATTACTTAAAACTAACACAAATAATGCTTTCAGGGATTTTGTAATATATCAGCAAATATTGATCATTTGATCTAAATAGTAACTATATATATATATATATATATGTATATAATGTTTGTGTGTTATAAAAAATGTAACAGTAAGGCAGGGTAAAAACTCATGATTTAGGGTTTAACCCTTATAAAATTTTATATATATATATATATATATATATATATATATAAAATTTTATATATATATATATATATATATATATATATATATATATATATATATGCTTTGTGATATTACTCTCCATTTTTGTGTATTGAGCACTGTGAAGATATAAGAAATATATATAATGGTCAAAATGTAATACTTAAACGTATTAAATGTTGACCATTATATATATTTCCTGTAGACAAGTGTTTTGAAAGACTACTGATAAATTTGTTTTATTTATTTATTCATCTATTTATTACCATTTTCCTCCTGTCTATGCCAAAGACACACAGTTGTTTGTCTAAAATTTTCTCCATGGTCACTTTTCAACCATTATTGATCATTTTCAAATTTAGAATTAGTGTTTTTTTTTTTAAATTCAGTGAAACAAATGTATTTTTTCTCCAGCATTTGTTACATTTAATTGCACACACACACACACACACACACACACACACACACACACATGTATTTGTGTGTGTGTGTGTGTGTGTGTGTATGTATGTTTTATATATATATATATGTATGCGTGTGTATATGTGTAATATATATATTTATGTGTGTGTGTGTGTGTATGTATATATATATGTGTGTGTGTGTGTGTGTGTGTGTGTGTGTGTATACATTCATATATATATGTGTGTGTGTGTGTACATATATATTATCATTTAGGGTTTTTGGACTATTGTCTTCATCTTAATTGTTATATGTGTATATGTGTGTGTTTATATGTGTGTATATATATATATATATATATATATATATATATGCGTGTGTGTGTGTATATATATATATATATATATATATATATATAAAATCTCATTCAGCAACTTATTCATTTTTGACCCTTTAAGTGATCTATAAAATATTTTTCCTTTTTTTATTTTATTATGAAACCTCCTGCTACTGGGTTGATTAAAAATGAATGAATTTTGCATTTACAGATTTAGATATTGCTGTTAATTGAAGCAGAAAATCTTAAAATTTACCGTCTACTTGGAAGGAAAATATATTTTGATGCTATATAACTGAAGCTGAAATAACAATTTTATAGTCGTCTATAAAATGAGATTGAAATAATTTTTTTCTCTTCTCTATCTTTTGATGGATTCACTTTAAAGGTATTTAGCAACAGTTTATGAGAAATTAAACAAATTTTATAAAGAATGCTGTTTTCATGATAAAATAAAAAAGATATTAATAATAAAACTGTTATATGAAAGTAATTGCATACAAAAGTGGTTAGTTTAAAATAATATTTAGTTATCTACTCTCTAGCTTAATCTGGCACAAGGCTATTATAATGAGAGCTCAAACTCTGAACTTGTAAATTTATCTGCAAAACGAGCTTGCCTAAGCATCATGCCATGGTAAGCAACCAGATCATTTATTATTTAAATGTTACTTTAAGTGTTTCATTGTTGTTTTTTTTTTCTTTCGTTTGTTACAAATATCTCAATTCACATGCTGATTACCAGAGGTGAATGTATTGATTTTTTTTTATCATAAAATACACAAGAAATTTCTTTAAAAAAAGTAGAAGTCAAGCTTTGTTTTATTTTCAATTAAGTATATGAAAGATTTGCAAGCAAAATCTATCTATCTCAGTCTTTTCAGATCTATCTATTCTTTTCAGTCTCTATTTATCTATCCTTTTCAGTATCTATCTATCTCAGTCTTTATCTATCTATCTATCTATCTATCTATCTATCTATCTATCTATCTATCTATCTATCTAAGTCTTTATCTATCTATCTATCTATCTATCTATCTATCTATCTATCTCAGTCTTTATCTATCTATCCCAGTCTTTTCATATCTATTATCTATCGTAGTATGCAGGCTAGAATATCACCTTCTACTTTACTTGTTTTTTTTTTTGCATATTTTCTAATAAAAAAAATGTTACTAATGACTCACATAGATGTTGACATGCCAGGCATTCTGCTCATTATAGGTCTACCATTGTTGTAGTAGATGACAGAAAGAACCTCTTATGTTTCCACGTTCCTTACTGTTTTATAATTATCTCAATTGTAGTAGTAAAAGGTATATTGAAATTGACATATTTTCTTTGATTATCCTTTAAAGAATTACATCCTTGATATTTGGATCTGCTTCTTTCTTTAATATATATATATATATATATATATATATATATATATATATATATACTTGTAGTAATAATAATAATAATAATGAAGTCTTAGAAATTTTCTGGATATTTTTATTAAAATGAAGAAAAGAGCAAGAATTTTACTGCCTAATGACTATACTCTATCCTTTTCTCTCTCTCTCTCTCTCCCTCTATCCTTTTCTCTCTCTCTCTCTCTCTCTCCCTCTATCCTTTTCTCTCTCTCTCTCTCTCCCTCTATCCTTTTCTCTCTCTCTCTATCTCTCCCTCTATCCTTTTCTCTCTCTCTCTCTCTCTCTCTATCCTTTTCTCTCTCTCTCTCTCTCTCTCTCTCTCTCTCCCTCTATCCTTTTCTCTCTCTCTCTCTCTCTCTCCCCCTCTATCCTTTTTTCTCTCTCTCTCTCTCTCCCTCTATCCTTTTCTCTCTCTCTCCCTCTATCCTTTTCTCTCTCTCTCTCTCTCTCTCTCTCCCTCTATCTCTCTCTCCCTCCCTCCCTCTATCCCCTCTAACTACTCTCCTTGTATAAAATTTGCTGATTCAGCTACTTCCCCTCCCTTGTATTTTTCAACTTTTTGTTTATTACCTCACAAAATAAGCCTTTTACTCCTACCTTTTCACCAATTCATAGTTATTTTCTTGTGGCTTTTGTTCCCCCTTTCCCCATTTCTAGTAGGGAGGATGGATTCCTTTAAGGTAAACAGGCTTTCAATAATACATTGCATAGTTTTATTTGGCATTTTCTTATGGGAAAGAGGAGAATGGGGAGGGCCATGCACACATGCTCTGAACACACACACACACACACACACACAACCTCACCTGCGATATCATAGGTAGGATGTATTAAATATGTCAAAACTTATTCATTTTATATAGTGACATAGTAAATGCTTAAAAGCATATATAGAAATTCATCATTATAGAAATGAATCATTATAGAAATTCATTATTATAGAAATTCATCATTATAGAAATGAATCACAATTTGTTTTAATACTAAATCTTTATGTAATTTGTAATATTATGATTTTTTTTATTAAAAAAATAAATCTTCATTCACTTAAATTGTATATGGTGAGATAGCAAATATTATGTAAAAGCCTGTTTTAGAAATTTGTTAAAAAAATTTTACTATAAAAATGTATTAATTTTCATATTAGTACTTTATGAAATCTGTAATATCAGGGTAAGATTTATTCAACAAATTCGTCAAAACATTCATTCTTTTATATATAGAGTGTCAAAGCATATAAAAACAGAAATTCATTGGAAATGATTTTACTATAAAAATGCTTTAATTTTAATACTTATTCTTCAATAACCTGTGTTGTTTAAACATATTCATTTGTTTTAATGATTACATAGTTCTATAGCAAATGATAAAGGATGTATAGAAACTAAGCAGATATCATCATTTCCATTATACATTTCGTGAGTGAACAGATATATTAAATAAAAAATTGCATGTTTCTTTGTTTTAATCTTATTTAATTTTTTTTTTTTTTTTTTTTTTTTGGTTACTTTATTATTTCTTCGTTCTCATTGATTGATGACCTGAGTAAGTTTCAATAAAAAAAGAGAAAAGGCTACTAAAAGAATTGAAATGAAAAAATACGAGACAATGCTCCATATAAAAAAGGAAAGAAAAATCCTTCTAATATGGGTGAGGTTAGTTTTGATTTGAGCTCCTGCAAACCAATGGCTATTTGTAACTTATTTGGTAGAGCAGCTGGTGTATTTAATGAGGCTTCTCTGAGGCAAAACATTGAAGGTTCCAGTTTCAAAGAGATGAATTATAACATTGTTTAGTATTCCAAGCTGAGCTTTAATATATATATATATATATATACCCTCATTTTTTGTTTAACTTTATTATTTGTTAGCATCTCTTATGCTTTGATTATTGGAAAAGACAATATTTAATTTGGGAAATTCAAACTTTGCAACCTTTGACATTAAATGACATAAATAGGGTTTCGATTATTCTTTTAAATTAAAAAAAAAATTAGAACCAATGTAGTTTAAGAAGAGCTTTATACCTAAAAATGTAAATTTTAAAAGTTCCTCTGTTATAAACAATAAGGAGGTGCCCGTGGTGTAATTTTTATCGTCGTAGGAAATGGACACGGCGACACGAGTTCAAATCCTGGACGAGACCTATTGCATTTCACATAGCACTAATACACTTGGGAAAGGTGTGAATCCAATTATTCTCCCTCCAGCTATGGGTAAATACTGAGTTCTTCAACCTTGGTAAGGCAACTAGTCTAGGAGAAGGAAAACTCTGAATTAAAACCTTTTAAACTCCGCTTCAAATTTGACCTAGTGTCATATCCTGCCCGAGCGGAGGGGTTGGGTAAATATGGTTATAAACGATAAGGAGATTGCCATTAGTCTTGAATTCGGACAGCGCTTGTATATTATGCTGAATGGATATCATGTATTTACCCAAGCGCTCTACTATGAAAAGGATGCTACACAAGGTCAGTTTTAAAGCTGAGAATTGTCTGTTTGAATTCCTGGTTTTATTTCTAGACTTGTTGCTCATCCAAAGCTAAAGAGTCCAGTCTGTTCTATTGTTCATTCATGGCTGAGTGGTAAAGAGATGGATTCATGCTTTTTCCCAGGGGATTAGCGTAAAAACGAAACCCAAACAGCCTCGTAGAGTATTTGAAATTGACTCGTCGATTCTATTTCGTATGATGATAACTTTTACACCTCAAGCGCCTGTGTGGATAGTAAGGTAGCGTGTAACAATCAGTTGTGTATTCAATATAAAGAAACTAGTGTGTGTGTGTGTGTGTGTGTGTGTGTGTGTGTGTGTGTGTGTGTTTATATATATATATATATATATATATATATATATATATATATATAAAGTAAATAAGAAAATTAAATCCGACAGTATGAAGAAAACACCCATCACTACTTCAACAAGACTTTTTCATGAATTTAAAGTTCTGAAGAAGGTTATTACAATCGAAACGTTCAGCGTTGACTTTCAAATTAAATTCATCAAATTTTTTTTTGTTTTTTTTCCCAATTTTTCTTTATATATATATATATATATATATATATATATATATATATATATATATATATATATATATATATGAAGAAAAATTTTTTTAAAAATTTGATGATTTAATTTGAAAGTCGACGCTGAACGTTTCGGTTGTAATAACCTTCTTCAGAACTTTAAACGAAATTGGTGCATATATATATATATATATATATATATATATATATATATATATATATTATTTGGTCCAGTTAAACCGGAGTTGGGAGTAATTCCATCAGGACAAGAAAACTATTCAAGAGTGAACATATATATATATATATATATATATATATATATATATATTATTTGGTCCAGTTAAACCGGAGTTGGGAGTAATTCCATCAGGACAAGAAAACTATTCAAGAGTGAACATATATATATATATATATATATATATATATATATATATATATATATATATTATTTGGTCCAGTTAAACCGGAGTTGGGAATAATTCCATCAGGACAAGAAAACTATTCAAGAGTGAACATATATATATATATATATATATATATATTATTTGGTCCAGTTAAACCGGAGTTGGGAATAATTCCATCAGGACAAGAAAACTATTCAAGAGTGAACATATATATATATATATATATATATATATATATATATATATATATATATTATTTGGTCCAGTTAAACCGGAGTTGGGAATAATTCCATCAGGACAAGAAAACTATTCAAGAGTGAACATATATATATATATATATATATATATATATATATATATATATTATTTGGTCCAGTTAAACCGGAGTTGGGAATAATTCCATCAGGACAAGAAAACTATTCAAGAGTGAACATATATATATATATATATATATATATATATATATATATTATTTGGTCCAGTTAAACCGGAGTTGGGAGTAATTCCATCAGGACAAGAAAACTATTCAAGAGTGAACATATATATATATATATATATATATATATATATATATATATATGCACAAATTTCGTTTTAAGCAAAATTAATGTTAAGATATAGTAAATTAAAATATAAATTTATTAAATACATGAATCTCTTGAATAAGTGTCTGTGATTACAGCAATCACTTAGGGTTTGATTATAATTAATACCAGTCTTATTGAGCATTATGCCACAAAGTAGTGATTAGTGTGTTAATCTTGCAAACTATTGGTAGTGGGTCCATCCTCCTTGAAAGTTGGTTTTCTGCCTGTTTTCTTTGATATCTTAACATTTGCTTCTAGAATACATGACTTAGAGCAAGCTCTTTTTAATGTTTTTACCCAGCTCCTCCACCATAGGAAGGACATGACACAAGGTCAATTTTTAAGTAGAATAAAACTGGTTTGAATTCAGTTTTCCTTCTCTTAGACTGGTTGCCTAACTGGATTTTGATTTTCTAAAAGATATAGTCTGCCCTACTATTTCACCATAGTTGAGAGGAGAAGAGATGGATTCATGTCTTTGCCAAAGGTATTATTAGCATGAAGTGAAATGCAAACAGCCTAGTCTAAGATTTGAACTCAAGTCGCTGATTCCATTTTATACAACGATAACAGTTATGCTCAAATCTCTATGAGTGAGTTCTATCTTTAATCATATTTACCCAACCCCTCCGCTCGGGCAGGATATGACACAAGGTCATTTTCTTAAGCGAAGTTTAACAGGTTTGAATTCAGAGTTTTCCTTCTCCTAGACTAGTTACCTCACCAAGGCTGAAGAACCTAGTCTGTCCTACTATTTACCCATAGCTGGGGGGAGAATAATTGGATTCATACCTTTCCCAAGGGCATTAGTGCTATGTGAAATGCAATCAGTCTCGTCCAGGATTTGAACTCATGTCGTCGTGTTCATTCCCAACGACGATAACCATTACACCACGGGCACCTTTAATGGACGCTACATTATTATAACTAGCAGTACTTGCCCATATTACTTAGTGTGTGTGAGGGAGTCCTTGTGGCGTAGTGGCTAACCTGTCGGACTGTGACATTGTAGTGAGTTCAAACTCCTGTTGTATTACTGAGTTCACTTTCAGACTTGAGAAATATTTGAGCCCGCTTATCTTCTTAGCTTACCACTACTATTCTTTTACTAAGATGACTTTGGCATTAAATAACCCACAATGGTTGATATGCCATTAAAATAAGAAACCAAACCAGAACAAAACCAATCATCAGATTTTGAATTCAGAATTCTCCTTTTTATCGACTGATTGCCCTACTAAGGTCAGAGAGCCCATTCTGTTCTACTATTTTACTTGTAGCCAGTGGGAGGATATATATACACCCTTTCTCAAGGGTATTAGCGGAAAATGATACACGTTTGTATGTGATGGTGAATCAGTAAATACTTAGAATTATTAGCTGAATATTTATCTCATATTTTCACTTGGTAATGTTTTATCTATTATTAATATTTGCCACTGAATCAAGGTTGTTGTTTGGTTGGTTGTTTGGGTTTATAGCATATCAAACTTTTTAATGCCAAATCCATTTTTATACAAATAATCAGTTCTATTTCAAACAATTCAGTTTAGCATGAGTTCACAGTTTAATTGTCAAAAACATTTCTATTTCAAGCTATTCAGTTTAGTCACAGTTCTAATTCAAACAATTCAGTTTAGCCTAAGTTCAGTTTCAATATCAAAAACAGTTCTATTTCAAGTAATTCAGTTTAGCATATGTATGCAATTTAGTTCTATTTGACCCATTGATAGGCTAGAGTGGACCTGGGAGCAAGAGCAATGAAAGGGTACTCTGTATTTCCTAAAAGTCCAGCATTGCTGGAACCTCACCATCAGATTATTTAGGACACTCGTTGAAGAGCGTTTTACCTCTCTGCAGAGATGCAGTCGGTGTATTCTACTCCTTCAGCAAACTGAGCAAGCCACTGAATCAATTGCATTGACAAAGAAGTTTATAATAAAAAATAAGTCTTTAAAATAAACCAAGAAACCAAAACAAACTGGTTGTAATATGGTCATTATTAAAAATAAAGGATGTAAAATTGTTTTTATTAAAGTTTAGGATAATTATTTAACTTTAAAGAATATTTTATTTGTTTTTTTATCATTTAATTGTTTACACCAAGTGTAGCACACAGGAGAAATTTGTTTCGAGATCTCAAATACCCTTGAAAACCCATAAAAAAGAAATATTTTGAATATATATTTAATTTTTATTATTTTCCAATTTTAGACGGTTAGTATCAACCTAAATGTAAAAAATAGTTTATTTTCTAAGCCTTAAAGAATTTTTATTTAATTTGACCAGACCTCAGTGGAGAAGATCTGACAATTCTGTATAGGGAAGGAGAGAAACACTTGCTTCTCAAAGATTATCAAGGGGGTGAATAATCATTGTGATGCAGTCACCTTATTACAGGAGCGGGCAGTAAAACAGGGTGAGAAGCAGATCCCTGTTAAAAACCAATCTGAACTGGATCTCCTAGTTTTAGACCTTTCTAAACACAACTAACAACAACTGAAATCAGACCAAAAATGACAGAGCCTTAGCTGTATGGACAGATGGACATTTTGTGAATTATAACAGATTCTGTATTGGATTAGGCTAAGCTTAGTGTATGTATATACATAAGTAATATCTATCTAAGAACCAATTTTATAATGAACCACAGCACCCACATTTTGATTAAAAAGTTACTCCAAATATTCAGGAGACTATTGAAGCATTGTTTTTACATGTGCACATATTTGTTATTGCTATTTCTTATGCTTTACTTCATCTGGCATGCAAGGCTTGAGTTTGCATATAATACCAAGTGTCCCTCAACTAGTATAAATGGCTAGTGACCCTTGTTAATGAGTTCGATTCTCACTGTGTTCCCATACTTCTAGCCTAGTACCAAACTAAACTAAACTAAGCTTAGTAACAGCAGGTACCCTATTTACCGACCCCTCCGCTCGGGCAGGATATGACACTAGGTCAATTTTTTATGCAGAGTTTAACAGGTTTGAATTCAGAGTTTTCCTTCTCCTAGACTAGTTGCCTCACCAAGGCTGAAGAACAGTCTGTCCTACTATTTACCCATAGCTGGAGGGAGAATAATTGGATTCATACCTTTCCCAAGGGTATTAGTGCTATGTGAAATGCAATCAGTCTCGTCCAGGATTTGAACTCGTGTCGCCGTGTCCATTTCCTACAAAGATAACCATTACACCACGGGCACCTCCATAACAGTAACAGCAGGTACTGTAGACATTTACTAAGTGGTCACTCATCTAAAAATTGATGAAGCTCATTGCTTAATTTTGGTAATCTTTTGAGAACTGGAACTTTTATCATGATCTAACCATACTTATAATATAAGTCTTTCTAAGAATGGTTTTGCTAATTAATGTTAAGTACATTAATTTATATCGACCAGTTTTCTCATTTTTGTTGTTTTTATTACCTTTCTGATGCTGTGCTCTTTGGCCCTCCTCAGAAGTGTCTCATATTCAGTAACTGTTGGCTATCATCTGTCTTACTCAGTGGATCAGCCCGGAAAGTGACGTGATTATGAGCGTATAAAATGACCTAGTGAAGAACTGAAAGACGAATTGGCTGAGCTCAGCTAAGCTCAGCTCATTTTATTCCAAACTGATTGTGTGCTATTTCACTCCAAACTAGCAGTGAGCTACCTTGCTACGAACTACTGAACTGTGTGCTATCTGGTTTACGAACAAGCTGTGGCAAACGGGAACACAACAGTAACCTTCTGAGAATGCTTTGTTTGATCTATGGTGTATTGGGGATAGATATACTGTTCTCATTCCTATAGTAGTCACTTAGGGAATTTCAGAACTTGATTAGTTCTTCCTTATTATGCTCATCTGTATTTACATTGAACCCCCATTCTCTCTCTCTCTCTCTCTCTCTCTCTCTCTCTCTCTCTCTCTCTCTCTCTCTCTCTATCTATCTATCTATCTATCTATATATCATTGTTATTATTATTGGACTCTCTTAGCCTGGGATTAAAATTATCATTCTGTTTATATGCCAATAGTTTTAAGTTATACACTTTTCTGAATGTAAATATGGTAAAATAATCTAAAGTTCTATTAAATAAGATTTGGAAGTTTTTTTAAATAGTTCTGTTCGTACAAGGCTAGACATATTAGGCACTCAGTAAGAATCGAACTTACCATTTACTCACAAGACAATCTAACTATTACCTTATTACAAAGCATTTCCACAACTATTGGATGCTTCGTATTTGTTAAGCTTAGAGCTATAGCTGTGAGGTAAAACTTAAAACGTTTTTTAGGTTAATTTTTTTGCTCATTCAATGAAACATTAATATTAACATTGGAAGTGTTCGGGGTGTAATGGTCACAATCGTAGGCTTCTCTACAGAGGGGTAAGACCCCCCCCCGTCCACCTACAAGTGACCTGTATATGACACTAAACAATCTGAGGGTGAGGTTCCAGTAATGCTGGAGCTTTTGGGGAAAGCGGAGTACCCCTTCATTGCCATCGCTCCTAGGTCCACTCTGGCCCCGGAATGGTAGCACCTGATAGGATCCTATCTATGGGTCAAATAGAACTAAACTGTGTACTTATGCTAAACTGAATTGTTTGAAATTGAACTGTTTTTGATATTGAAACTGTGTACTTATGCTAAACTGAATTGCTTGAAATAGAACTATATATTTATAAATGGATTTGGCATTAATAACCTACTATGGTTGATGTGCCATCAAACTATACTAAAAATCGTCGTAGGAAATGTACACGGCAACCCGAATACAAATCCTGAACGAAGCTGTTTGCATTTCACATTGCACTAATACTCTTGGGAAATGTATGAATTCAACTATTTTCCCTCTAGCTATGGGTAAATAGTAGGATCAACTGAGCTCTTTAACTTTGGTCTCGGATAAGGAAAAGCAGTTAAAAATCCGCTTTAAAAAACTGACCATGTGTCACATCCTGCTTGTGTGGAGCGGTTGGGTAAATAGATAAATTAACGTTATTTTTCTAATGGCTTAAAATTAGGTTTGGAAATTGTCCAACATGGAAAACAGATACTACACTAAGACAATTTGATGTTGGTAATTAGCAAAAAAAAAAAAAAATTATAGGTCTCTTTCTCTCTTTTAATTTGTTTGATTTCATGGTTTCATTTCTCTTGATGGTATACTTCTAGTTGCAAATATGATAGATAATTAACCAATACATTCCTCAAAGCACCAGCTGTACGGCCACCTACCTCCCATCACGAAAACTATCAAAGTTAGACGAACCAGACATGCAGGACACTGCTGGAGAAGCAGGGACGAACTCATAAGTGATGTTCTCTTATGGACCCCCTCATATGCTCGAGCAAAAGCAAGGCGACCAGCTCGAACCTACATACAGCAGCTCTGTGAAGATACGGGATGTAGCCCTGAGGACCTGTCAGAGGCAATGAACAATAGGGAGGAGTGGTGAGAGAGTCAGGGATATCCGTGTTGGTGGCACGACATGATTATATATATATATATATATATATATATATATATATATATATATATATAGAGTGTGTGTGTGCCTGTTTATTCAAGTTTAGTCTGACTTGACGCCAAAGCTTCGAGGCACCTTGTAATGACTGAACTTTCTACATTAGTACCGGACACTTCATATATTATTAATTATATGACTAATATTTCAGGTCAAAATAAGTATCAATAATTGTTTATACATAAAGACATGTTTTTAACTCCAGTGTCTAGATTAACTAAAACTTTCTTGTTTCGTTTCGAGTTTGTATTTTATTAGGAACTACTCGACGTTGTTTGGATAGACGGAATAACTAATCACTAAAGTCATTTATGAATGAACCCTGAATATTATGTTTTCAAAGAAGGATGAATTTTAACACTACGTCTTGAGTGGTTTTGTTACTACTTAAAAAAAAAAACTTTCAATTCTCTGAGGATTTCTCTTTATCGGAAATAGAAATATTTTCGTGCAGAATTTTTTTAAGAATTCAAATAATTAAATGAAGTTAGGAAAGCAGACTTAATTTATTTGTTGTTTTTTTTTTTTTAAATAAGTAAAAATAAGGATCCTTACTTTTGTAAGTGAGTTGAGTAGGGGGTAATTTTGACCGGTACTTAAAAATTTCTTTACTCTCGTAAAATGCCGAATACTGAGTCTGCAATCCTAAACAATACTAACTCGTAATGTTACATTTCACATCTAATTTGCATACGCACGTGTCTCTCTACTCGTCTCGTCGGTATTAGTCGTACGTCCCACCGACCAGCCCTTTTTTTTAGGTGGGTCCAGGCGCAGAGCTGTATCCCAGACACGCCTGCAAGCACAAAAATGCCTCGGGCCCCGTCGGCATTCCTCTAAAAAAAAGGGGAGGCGCCTCAGGTGTCAGGCGATAAACCTATCCTTTCCAAGGAGTTAATACTTGGGAGGACAGTCCACTGAGACTCGAGGATGCCGATCTTGGCGCGCCCGACATGAATGCCGACTTTCCGGAATCCATGTCAGACGGCCTCGACCTACTGCCACCGGAACCAGGACACATCCGATCAGATCCGTGTTCTGACAAACTCGGTCGACCGGAGTGTTTCCCAGCCCAGAGAGTAATGCATACGCTCTACTGTAATTTACGAAGCTCTTTGCTTCGATGTGGCTCAAGGCCGATTGAATAGGGCACCCAATGAGACTCGAACTCACTCTTGCAGGTTTGCTAGTCAAGCTTGCTAACCATTACACTACCTGAGGTTCCTAGTGCATACGCTCTACTCGTCAGACCTCTGTCTGACCCATCTATATATCCTCTATTTCTTGTCTCGTAAACTCCAGTTGCACATTCCATTTCAACACTTGTGTTTGTTGGCTAGAGATCCGTGTTTAAATCACACATGTCTATATCGGCACATTCTTCTACATAACGCTTAGTAAATAAATTTCAAAGATGGAATTAATAATTGATGCACTTATTAAGAAAATACAAGCAGTTATTTAGAAACACATGCTATTATTAAGAAAATATAAACTATATGAAATAATTATGGTGTTATTAAGAAAATAAAGTACATTTTTTAGATTATTGAAACTTTAAAAAAATTTAAAGGTTCATTTAATTCCTCATTAATTTTTTTACTTAGATAAAATTTTACAAAATCTTTGAGGGCTTCTTGGTTTCATTCATTTATTATGGTTTAAATAAAACATTCAAAATTTCATTTATATACATGAATGCTGACAGAGAGTATAAAGAAAAAGTGTGACGGTAATTGCGCAAGAATGCTGCGAGCTGTAATGAAAAAATCCTGGAAGCAACATCCCACAAAGCAGCAACTATACAGCCACCTCCCTCTCATCTCTAAAACTATTCAAATAAGACGAACAAGACATGCTGAACACTGTTAGAGAAGTAAGGAAGAACTCATAATTGACATGCTCTTCTGGGTCCCTTCACACGGACAAGCAAGAGTTGGACGACCAGCTAGAACTTATCTACAGTAGCTTTGTACGAATACATGATGTAGCCAAGAAGAGCTGCCGAAAGCGATGGACAATTGAGACGAGTGGTGAGGGAGAGTCAGAGAAATCCGTGCTTGAAGCACGACCTGATTATATATATTACCATTTCTATATAAATCTTTATTTTAAAAAATAGTCACAGTTTTATACATTTATTAATAAAAAAAAAAAATTAAAATGGACCAATTTTTAAACAAATGATTTTATTGGTGGATCGAATGAACATCAGCTAGAAAAGCAAGAAATAGATCGTGAGAGTTCCCCCCCCCCTTATACACCAGCAGAAATAATCAAGTTGAGATAGGAAGGTTTTTTTCTTCTACTCTTCTCATTGTTTTTCCGAAAATACTAACTTTTGAATCTAGCCAGCTTCTTTCAGTTGTCTGGCTGTTCGCTCCAATGTTTGGATCAACATAATGTCGCTGATGGTTAATGAATAACCGAATTTTCCTCAACTTCTCTTTGAGTTATGGATTCCTGTGTTTCACGATTTCTTTTCACGTAAAAATAACTCTTTTGTGGTTGCATTTTATTTTTGTTACATTCTTTTTTTTTTTTTAGTGAATTGTAACTTTTCTTGTGGATATAAAGTGTAGATCGTATAGCAAAATAGCTTTATGACACGTAGATCGCATACCAAAGTTGCACCAATAATTGTCCTTATTTTATAGACATTTCTTTTTCTTTTTTCCCAGTCGGTTGGGACTGTATAATACACTAACTGTATCTTTGCAAAGAGGTAAGGCCCCCGCCCAACAAGTGTCTTGGATGTGACATTAAACCATCTGAGGGTGAGGCTCCAGTAATGCTGGAGCTTTAGGAAATGCGGAGTACTCCTTCATTGCCATCACTCCCAGGTCCACTCTGGCCCGGAGTGGTAGCATCTGATACAGTCCCATCTATGGGTCAGATAGAACTGTTTGACATTTAAACTGGGTGCAAACAAATGACTTATACTAAAGTGAATTGTTAGAAATAAAACTATTTGATCATCTAAGGGGGTGTCCTCGTGGTGTAATGGTTAAAGCAATGGACTGCGGAATCGTAGTACGCGAGTTCGTACTCTAGTCGTGCTATTACGTTCACTTTCGGGCAAATACCCTTGGAAAAGGTATGAACCCCCTTATCCTCCCAGCTGTGGGTTAAATAGTACCACTACTGTTCTTCTGGGAGAATAGTTTGGCATTAAATAACCTACAAAGGTTGATATGCCATTAAACAAAGAAACCAAACCAAAGAAACCATTGATCATCTAACTGTTTGTAAATAAATGACTGATATTTAATCAAATTGTTAGTGATACATAGCAATACTTGGAACCATTTAACTTTATTGACTTATGTTTACAAATTATATACAGGGTGTCTCAGTATACATGGGACTAATGGGATTCCTAATAACTTTACTAATAATAATCTTGCGTTCTTTTTTGTTTCAGATTTAAAAATAGTATACAATAACAACTATTATTTCTCGATCACAACACCTTGGACAAGGGAGGAAAAATATTTTGCGTCACTAATTATTTGGAGACAAAATCACTAAAAATGTCTAAAAATAGATGCAACTCATTAATATGATAATGATTTATTACTGAGACAAGAAACTAAAAAAAAAATTGCATGTCCTGGAAGCTGATATAATAACAGTTAAAAAAACAATATTAATTTAATGTCTCTAGTTGAAAGGATGCATTTTTTTACATGACGTGTTCCAAATGACCGCCATTGCACTTGTTTCAGTAATTAATCATTATCATATTAATTGGTTGCATCTATTTTGAGACACCCTCTATATCTAATATATATGTATAAAGAGGATTTGGCATTAGATAACCTACAATGGTTGATATGCCATAAAACCAACCCAAACAGCTGCCGGTTGCCAAATTCATTCAAAACTAATTTCATTTCCATCTTTGGGCAAATCTAGGGGTACCTTATAAGAGAAAAGTTTATGTTAAATGTCCCATTATCCCATAACTATGCAGTAGCTGCAAAGATATCGTATCTCATAGAATTAGGTAAGATCTTCATTTTTTTTTTTTTAAATGGATAGTCTTGGGAATTGTCTTGCATTCAAAAATATATATTTCTCAAGGACAAGTGATGGTTGTTTTGTACTAGTTAATGTTTTATAAAATGACAGGTCTTTTCCTCTTTTTTTTTATTTTGTCCATCGTTTTAGGGTTTTCATTTCTCTAAAAGTAGAACTCCTAGGGTAGTGCAGTGCTCGGAAGTTTGGTTACTTATGCTATTGCCAATAAACTTGATATTTGCTGAATGCCCGTGAAATACAGCCTTGTACAACTATTAGCCTCGTTTAACAAATACTTTTCCCTAACCCAATCTAGGTTAAAAGTAATTGTGAAAGTCTATTTTTAACTGAAAATACACGCTAACCTTGAAAAGAAAGATGAAGTCAGAATCATTGCTAGAGGCTATTTACATGTTTTATTACATTCTGACAGACAGGAATTAATAGCTTTAATAAAAATGTTCAGTGTGTCTTGACACATGAGGGAACACAAAATCTTGAGGACCGAATAATTATTGTTTTTTTTTCCAATTGGGATTATTCAATGGTTTCTTTCTTTCTTTGTTTAATGGCATATCAACCTTTTTAGGTTATCTAATGCCAAAGCCATTCTCTTGGAAGAACAGTAGTGGTACTATTTAACCCATAGCTAGGAGGATAAGGGGGGTTCATACCTTTCCCAAGGGTATTTGCCGGAAAGTGAACGTAATAGCGGGACTGGAGTGCGAACTCGCTTATTACGATTCCGCAGTCCATCGCTTTAACCATTACACCACGAGGACCACCCCCGGGGGGGATTATTCAAAAGTCCCTCCCTCTTAATAAGTTATTGTGTATACTCATGTTAAATTTTGCTATTATTCTACACGTGCACCTATTCTAGTTTACCGAATAAAATAATTTATGGTAATTTTTTGTTGTTGTTGTGATATGAACTCAAATTCACCGCAAATGGGGATTTTAAGAGTAGGGGTTCACTTTCACATTCTAATTCAATGTAGAATGATCACCCATTTCTCGAAATATCATTTAAAAAAAAAAAAGAATCTCCCTCCTTCAAGGGAAGATAAAATGAAATAATTCGATCTGTTTTTCCGATGTTGTTCCAGAAATGGGTGATCATTCTACAGTGAATTAAAATGTGAAAGTGACCCCCCTTTATAAAATGCCCCCCCCCTAAAATTGCGGTGAGTTTGAATATCTAACAAGTTCAAATCATATAAATAAATAAATGAAATAGAATTACTTCAAAATCTTTTCCTGGTGAACTTTAAACGGGTACACGTGTGGATTTTTACCCAAATTTTGAACACCTACCTTTTTGGCAAAAATTAACATTGGCCTATATACTATGAGTAATTTTGCAAGGCTGAAATTCAAATAGGTAAGTCTATGAATGACACTTGGCTTCAAAAATACATTCTATAAATTAATCATTTCGTGCCCGTACACGAAAGGCTGGCCAATACACAAATTTTACATTAATATATATTTTAAGCTATTTGAATAAAAATGATTCTATTTTATAAGTTCTTGTTTTTTATCAGAATCAATGTTATTATCTGAGGGTCGGCTGAAAATTTCATACGATGACATCATATCTGCTGTTGATGACATTTTTACCAATTGGATCCAAGCAATGAAATACCGATGGAAGAATAGTGTAGACCACAAGGGGCGCTCTATGTTGAAAAGTAAATCTCATTTGGTTACATTCCCTGAAAATATCTTGGTCAGTCTGTGAACTTTTCAGTTGATCCTTGTACATCGTAAGATGTCTTCATGTATTACAACCAAAAGTTTGCATAATTTCTTAAGTCAGTAAATGGTTAGATATTGACTAAACTTAGCATAGACTGTCATAACATCACATTCGAAACGCAACAAGCTAAGATTTATTTTATTTAAAATATAAATTATCTGCTGAGCTAGCTTGCTAATTATTGCTCTGTGGTAGGTGCCTTACTTCAAAAATCATTTACTAAGCTTTGCTTAGTTTTGCAGAAGGTTTAAAGTATGGAACACCTGGTGAGAATCAAATTCGCTAACAATGGCGTGTAATGGTTAATAAAATGGCTTTGAGGGCTTTGAAAGCAAGTTCAATTTATAGATTTTTTTTCTGAGTATCTGATGGCTACATTGGGTCATACAAGACATTACTCCATTTCTATAAGGAATGTTACAAAAATAACCTTTGGTAATTTCTACCTTTGTGTATGAGGCACAGTAGAATTTGTTTAGAGAGGCCGCTCATAGTGTAACGGTTATCGTCTTAGGAAATAGAATCTGTGATCAGAGTTCAGATCCTTGACAAGTCAGCATTTCACATAGCATTAATACTCTTGGGAAAAGTATGAATTAACAATTTTACCCCCGGATATGAATAAATAATAGAGCAGACAGGTTCTTTAACTTTGGTACGGCAACCAGTGTAGAAGAAGGAAAACTGAATTCAAACCAATTGTGCTCCGCTTAAAATTAGCCTTGTGTCTCCTGCTCGTAGCGTAGGGGTTGGCTTAATATTTACTGGTGTTTAGTCTTTTATTTATGTTCTTGATGAAGAAAAAAAGTAGCCCAGTCGGTTGGTGTTGGTGTTGGGAGCTGTAGAATACACTGATTGCATCTATGCAGAAGGGTAAGCCCCACCCCAAACAAGTGTCCTGGATATGACATTAAACCATCTTACGGCGAGGAATGTGGAGTATCCTTTCATTGTCATTGCTCCCAGATCCACTCTGACCCGAAATGGTAGCACCTGATAGGGTCCTATCTATGGATCAAATAAAACAATCTATGTATGCAAAGAAATGACTGATATTAAATTGTAGTTGTTTTGTAGCAAACCATTTAACTGTTTGCAAAAAAAGAACTCAGCCTCGTTTAAGAATGTCATCTATAAGATTTGTTTATAAATATATATATCTAATGTATATTTATAAATAGGATTTAGTATTAAATAACCTACAATGGTTGATATGCCATAAAAAAGAAAGAAAAAAGTATATAAACTCTGGCAACAAGATTGATGTTTTGTGAGTAAAACTGTTTTCACCTTGTTGATTTTTTTATTTATGTATTTGTTTCTTTATTACTGATATATTCCTGTGATTAAATACACATTATTTTTCTAGTGTTAAAGAAGTTCTGCCTTCTTAAACTTAGCTTAAGCTTGTCCAGCTAAATTTAAAAAAAAAACATAAAAGCTTTTTTCTCTATAATTAGCCTTTAAGATGAAGGGTAAGCAGTTCAAGGTTGTTTCAGGAAAAAGTAGTACCTTTGACACCAGGAAACAGTTGTGTATCCCAGAGCTCTTATAAAGATTGATAGCTTTCAGTATTGAGGATCAGCAGCTTCTATTTCAAAAGAATTTTAACTATTTTAGTATAAATTCATAATGAAAATATTTCATTTTCCTGATGTGTGTTTAAAGAATATGACTAACAACATGAATACTAAGTTGTTGAAAATAATTTATTAGTGTAACATGTTTTGATGTATTTCAACCAAAATTTGTGCATTATATAATATTAGCATTTTAAAAATCAGTAAATGCTTAAATATTGACTAAACTTTGCTTAGACTGTCACACTACCACAATTGTAATGCAACAAGCAAAGATTGATTTTATTGCTCTGTAGCAAGTGCCCTAGTTCAATATTCGTTTACTAAACTTAGTAATATAGGACACCCAGTGAGAATCAAATGCCCTAACAGCGGTGCATAGTTGTTAGTAAAATAGATGTGGGAGCCATTAAAAATAAGTTAAATTTACAAATTGTTTTTAGTATTTAATCATATTTACCCAACCCCTCCGCTCGGGCAAGATATGACACAAGGTCAATTTTTAAGCGGAGTTTAACAGGTTTGAATTCAGAGTTTTCCTTCTCCTAGACTAGTTGCCTCACCAAGGCTGAAGAACCTAGTCTGTTCTACTATTTACCCATAGCTGGAGGGAGAATAATTGGATTCATACCTTTCCCAAGGGTATTAGTGCTATGTGAAATGCAATCAGCCATGTCCAGGATTTGAACTTGTGTCGCCGTGTCCATATCCTGCGACAATAACCAGTACACCACGTGTACATCACTCCATTTCTACCAGGAATGTTAATAAATAGCCTTTAGTTTCTTGAAGGAAAAAAGTATATTATATATCAAATATGGTAACAAGGTTGATATTTGGTGAATGAATGTTTTCAACTTTTTGTTGATTTTTTTTATTTATGTAATTATTACTTATACATATTGAATACTACGAAATTTTTGGTTTAAATGATAGTAGGAAAAGAAATTTTTATTTTAATGATGATAGAAATTTTTTTAATAGTATGATTGATTTTAATGTCATGTTAACCCATCTAGGATTAATTTATGGTAAGAGGTTAGGGAATCGCGTTCATTGTACGTTTATATTTACATTTTTATATTGATGTTTCTTTAATTTTTTATTTTATTTTATTTTATTCCTCTTGAATACGAATGTTTTTTTAAAGATCTATTTGAGTTAGGGATAGCACCCTAACATGTACTATCATTTTGGGTTAAAGTGGACCTGGTAGTAATGGTAGGTCTCCAAGGCTAGAGCTTCACAATCAGATATAGTTTAGTGTCATACCGAAGACTCATCCCTTTTTTTTTTTTTTTTTTTTTTGGAGTAAAGGAGTCTTACTCTTCTGCAGTCATTGTATTCTAAGCCCCCACTTACAGCATGTCATAATTTCTAATGATGCTCATAAGCTGAACATGAATAAAATATCGTTTCAACAAATTTTCTTGATCGGTGTAATGGTTATAGAGCTAGGTTAGAAGGCCATTGCTAGTGAGTTGGTTTCTCACTGTGTGCCTTATACTTTTGGCCTTGTGCCAAGCATAGCGAAAAATGTTTAAAAATCTTTTTAAATTTTTTTTCTGAGATATATACTCCTGTTCAGTTCTGATTGATCTTCCGAAATACCACAGGAGTAAATTTGTGCTACTTTCTTAAAACTGCTTTATTTGCCTTTTTTGTAAATTAGTTAATGCCTTGCTTTAGTTCGTGAGAAAATTTTCATATTTTAATGGTGTTAACTCGTTTATATATCCATGTTATAATCAGGAGGAAACTGTTGTAAATGTCACAACAATAATCACTCCAAAAAGATATATTTCAGTCAGGGTTGTAGGTAGAGATTTGAGGGTTGGCGCGCGCGGTGGGGGGGTGTCTCTTGACTCCTTCAGGGATCTCATCCAACATTTAGTAATATTTGCTATTGTATTATACTAGAAATAAAATCTGTGAATTTGAACTACTAATAAAGCTTTTGGGAGCTTCTCGCCATTCCTGGGATGGGGGTAGGGGCTGACAGAAGATTGTTTTCAAATAGCCCCCCACCCAACTCCGACTCTGATTTCAATTCTATTTTTGTGTTGGTGATGACATAACAGAATTTACAAATTGCTAACTGCTTCTAAAATTATTTTTCTCACCTTTCCTCTCTCTCTCTTTCTCTCTCTCTCTCTCTCTCTCTCTCTCACACACACACACATTCAATAATTATGATTTTTTTTTCTAAAGTTTAGGTATGAGTGATATGAATATCTGTCTCCTCCAAGCTGAGGCTTGGTATGATTACTTTAGTACCGATGTCCTTGGGAAAGGTATGAATCCACTTCTCCCTGTCTTCTATCTTATTGATAACTGGGGGGAAAAAGTCTTGTTTATAGTACAGAAAGAGTGTGGGTGGACTACTAGGCAAATTCTATCTCTCCTAATTTTCTTATCCATTTAGGTAATGAAAAGCTCTCACTCTCATTGATAGGAACTTTCCCGCTTCTTTCTCTTATATATATATATATATATATATATACATGTCTATCGGTATTGACAAAGCTAAGCAAATAAACTACAAAGTTGATGTGTATATATATATATATATATAGTGATGAATACTTGTGTAGAACCAGTGTCAATTTTTGGATGAGCTGATAACAAGAAAGGTGCATCACTATGCCTCAGAATCTCTGAACAACATTTCTCTGATTTTTAGAGGCGAGTGCCCGTGTCGTTGTGGCAAACAAGTTAGACTGCGATATCATCGTGAGCAAGTTTCAACTCTAGTTGTGCTATTACGTTCACTTTCGGATTAGTACCGTTAGAAAAGGCATGAACTCCCTTATCTTACCAGCTATGGGTTAAGTAATGCCACTACTGTTCTTCTACAAGAATGGCTTTGGCATTAAATAACCCGTAAAAATTGATATACCATTAAACAAAGAAACCAAACCCAAACCAATCTTCAAGTTTTTAATTCAGAATTTTTCCTCTTCATAGACTGATTGCCCTACTAAGGTAAGAGAGCCCATTTTGCTCTACTATTCTACTTATAGCTAGGGGGAGGATATATATATATATATATATATATATATATATATATATATATATATATATATATATATAACTTTCTCAAGGGTATTTATAGTAATTGAAATGCGTTTATGTGTGATAGTTGATCACCTATGTAAGATTAGTAGCTGGTTATTTATTCAATACTTTAACTATGTAATGTTTTATCTTTGATTAATATTCACCATTGAATTAAGTGCATTGACAAAGAAAGTTATGATAAAAATAAAACTTTAAAATAAATACTTTTTTTCATCTTTAGTGTGTGTGTGTGTGTGAGAGAGCGTGCGCCAGGGTCATTGAATGAATTAAGGGAATTTCTTTGAAAATAGCAATTTTTTAAATTTTTTTTTCTTCAGAATCTTTCATAAATGTAAATTCTGCATTGTTTGAAATTTTAAAAATTATTTTAATCTTGCAAAAAATCTTTGTTTTGAGTCTATTCAAAATAGCGGCAATCAGTCCTCCAGTCTTGAACAGAGGTTTGTCATCAAATTTTTGGTGCCGGAGAAGTGCAAACTATGTGAAATTTACAGAATGTGTAATATATATTGAAAAGCATTTTTAATCAAAAAGTGGTTTACAAATGTGCTAAACATGAGTTTGTCACTACGAACCTGAGTCGAGACTTTCCGGTAAAAAAAAAGTTTTAGGCGAAGCTGTCAATCAAGAAGGTGATGCTGCAAGTCTTCTTGGACATGAAAGAACCCATCATTATTGATTTCATTGAAAAATGTTAAACTATAAACAGCGCTTCCTATCGACGATTCCTTCGGAAAAATACCTTATTTATTGAATGACCCTTGTGTGTGTGTGTTCTTACGCCGCCATGTGTCCAGCGGGCTTGCAGGGTGCCAAATCCACCAGTTAAAGCCTGGCACAGGCGTTGGCTGTGGTTTGCCGAACGCTATTTAATGTCATAGATATCACCAACTCCCAAGCAGAACCACATTTTAAAGCTACTAGGCGAGTTTTTAGGTGAATTATTAAAAGTCAACAGACCTAACTGGTTAGCTTTCCCCCCTCAAATACAAGGTTTTCGACAAACACAATTCTTCCACAAGAAAATAAGGACTCTGAGCTGCTGTGTTTGAGTTAACAGGATTAATAACAATATTCTTTTATTGCATAAAAGAAAGAAACAAAGAAAACAAAATTCAGGTAAAAGTCAGGAGCGAGAAAGTCTTTCTGTATCCTGGAGGAGCCTCTACTAAAATATCCATATCCTGGACTAAGCCCCTCATAAAATATCTGTTAATGACGGAAGGTGAGAAGGTAGTTCGACAACGGTAGACACCGTCTGCTTTCCTTCGTACTATGGGATTTAATGGCAGAGCTCGTGCTCAAAATCTCAAGTTTATCATTTCAGTGTGAATGCAGCAGGATAAAGTTGAATATACTTAAATTGTATGTTACTTACTTGGGATTTTGTGGAGTTTATTCTTCTCTCCTTTTTCTTTCGTTATTGGGTTTCCATAACACGTCTTATTTCTGATAAGACCAGGATTAATTATTGTTCCTTTCCTCGTGGACAAGTCTTTCCTTTGGGTATTCGTTTAACGAGACTTACCATGTCTCGGAGTGCTGGTTCATTCAAAAGAGAAGTTCGTTCTTTTCTTTTCTCTCAGGGTTCTCTGCGCGGCATTATTTTGGAATTTGGGTTTCTTCATATCCCGAACTATGTTCTTGGTTTTTCGACGAACAAAGGCAATTCCTTATGCGTCTTCATCCCTCGAGGAATAAACGGCAACTAACTTATTTTCCGTGGTTTGAAAATTCGCCACGTGTTGATTTTTTTGGTGGGTACCACATGGCTAATACAGAGTGAGGTGCTTCCATGCCTATCTCACCTTGTAATAATAGAGAGGGTGGAAGAGAGAGAGAGAGCCTCCCCCACTACCACTATCCTGTAATTCTTGGTTACTACTATCGTCCGCTGACGGTCAAATGTATTAGGGTGTCATATTTCCTCGTCACAGCGTGTGTGTGTGTGTGTGTGTGTGTGTATCTGTGTGTGTGTATATATATATATATATATATATATATATATAATTGGCGACCGTAGTCGAGGCGTACCAGAAGGCTCCCTTTTTCAATAGCTACTACACCGAGTTGTAGGGAAGGACGCTACTCCTTTCCCTGGATTGCTCCACTTTATTCTTGATCCATACCTTATAATGCTGAGTGTTAAGTAAGGAGGTATCAAGTACCATTTTTTAAAATTCTTTGATATGACTCACCTGGGGTTGAACCCGGGCCTTTGGCGAACACTAATCGCTAGGCCAATAAACTGGTCAATATATATATATAATCAAGTAACATTTTCCCTATTTAAAAGTGTTTATCTTTCAATAAAAGTACACATTTAATTTGAACTTAATCATTTTAATATCCAAGTAAGATTGTGTAGCCCCTACATCTTTCAATTCTCCTTGGGTGTACCGTACTTCTGACCTTGTACTAGGCTAAGTTTAGTAAATCAGTATTAAGTCTTAAAATGAAATCATGTTTAGGAGGTTCCCGTGGTGTAATGGTTATTGTCGTAGGAAATGGACACGGTGACACGAGTTCAAATCCTGGACGAGATTGATTGCATTTCGCATAGCACTAATACCCTTGGGAAAGGTATGAATCCAATTATTCTCCCTCCTATGGGTAAATAGTAGGGCAAACTAGGTTCTTCAGCCTTGGTGAGGCAACTAATCTAGGAGAAGGAAAACTCTGAATTCAAACCTGTTAAACTCCGCTAAAAAATCAACCTTCCGTCATATCTTGCCCGAGCGGAGGGGTTGGGTAAATATGATAATGAGATCATGTTGAAAGCGTCAGATCACTGAAGTTAAGGAACGCTAAGTTTGTTCAGTATATAAATGAGTGACCACTTAGCAATCGCAGATACTGTAATCGATCCGAGGTTTGCATGTCAGACTAAGAAAAACTTATCGTAATTTACTAAGCTTTTTACTTAGTTGTGGCACAAGGTTGTATGAATGGGGATCCAGGGAACCTCGAACTCACTCGTGAAGGTTTGTTAGTCTAGCTTGCTAACTATTATACCACCTGCGGCGCCCAAGAAAAACTTATATATGGTTAAATATGGTTGATTTAGTGTATATTGTTATTTATGTGCAGAAAGAATTTGGGATTATTTTTTAATTTCTTTTTTTTTATTATAATTAAATTGCTGACACAACAATAAATCCAAGAAAAGCTTAGGATCATCATTATATTACTCATGTAGATATCAATTTGTTCTTGTTAAAGATTGATCTTAAACCTTTCAGATTTTATATTTGCTTTTTTTTTTTAAATAGCTCATTTTTTAAATATTTTTATATGTAAATTATATATTGTTGAAAATACAAATATTTCTTTACTTAATTTCCTCAAGCAAATTGTAAATTAATCTGCTGAAATTAAATCCTATTAGTATTTTATTTTCCTTTTTTATCATCTGAGTCCTTGGTATAAATTTAATCTGTAAATTAATTAAAGCGAGGAAATTAAGCAGATAACAAGGAAGTTTGCAAAATTAAAAAATAAGAATGGGCTTGATTTAAAAAAAAATGACATTTGTAAAGTGTTAATGAAAATTGATAATTCTATATACATTTAAGTTTTACACTCATCTCTTGACGGATCTTAGAATACTCTGGCTATATTCCTTACAGAGGGGTAAGACCCTCACGCCCTAAAGGGGGTGTCCTGGGTATGACACTAAAGTTAATTTGATGATGAGACTCCAGTTCTGGAGATCTGGGGAAGCGTGGAGTACCCCTTCATTGCCATTACTCCTAAGTCCATTCTAACTTGGAGTTGTAATATCTGTTAGGATCCCATCGATGAGTCAAATAGATTTGTTTACAAAATTATTCGTATTCATTAGGATCTTGTGCAAAAAAAACACAACCTTTTCAAACAACCACACACACACACACACACACACACACACACACACACACACACACACACACACACACACACACACACACAAAATAAAAAAAAGGAGTAAATATGAATGTACAATGAAGACCATTCCCTAACCTCTAAGCTTGAAAATAATCTTAGGCAGGTTGAAAAGCCGTTAAAATCAATCGTGGTACTAATTTTCCTTGAAATAGTCTTTGCATTCAACACATTTATTTAATTGATTGACGAAGCACGTATGAAAATCATCTCTTGAAGCTGCACCATCATCGTCGTCGTCGTCGTCGTCGCCGCCCTTCATTTTAATACCTTCGAGGTTATTTTCATTTTAAGAAAGAAATAAATAAAAACATGTTCGGAGTTGAGTCTTGTGAACATGAAGAGTACTACACTTGTACATTCCTGTGTTTCACCAAAAACTTCTGTTCGAAATGTACCGAGACTGCTGATAATGTGATCTGTTTCGTGATGAACTTTTCAAATGCTGGTTTAGATATATTTAGTAACTTGATCTTATTAGCTTTCATTTAAAACCAATATCAAAACTTCAGAAGGTATTTTAAATGTGAAGTTTTTAATATATACGTTATTTTCTTTGTTTCCTCTTTGTCAGTTTTACTCTTTCTACTGCACAACCTAGTTCCTCTCCTCCTACCGTCTTTTTATTTTTATTTTGTCTACCTCTCTCTCAGGACAAAAATGACCACTTTGACAATCGGCAGTCGATGCAGCAGGCATGAGAAAATTGTTCCCGTTGTAACAGCAGTCCATGATGATATTGGTGCTTCTGTTTAGGAATAAGTGACGGATTCAAATTAGAATTTCAATTAAGAACTTGAATGATTAAAGAATCTTTAGCGCGAACGCTGATTCCTCACAATTATCATTCAGTTGCAAATTGATTTAGAAATTGCTTTGTGTGTATATATATATATATATATATATATATATATATATATATATATATATATATATTGGATACTCTGACTATCCAATTGATGCAGTAAGCCTCAGAAAATCGTCTGTGTGTTCGAATACCGACCTGCTAAGCTAGCAAACCTCCACGAGTGAGTTCGATTCTCATTGGGTGCCCCATTCATACAGCCTTGTGTTACATCTAAGCCAAAAAAAGCTTAGTAAATCGCTACCTACCTTTTTCTGCTTTTGATTGACGATTCACACACACACACACACACACACACACACACACACACACACACACACACACATATATAATTTTGTCTTTATTGTGAAATATCAATTATAGCCTGCTACAGCTATATTCTAGACTGTCCATTGAGATCCCGTTATAACAGCGGTCCATATTGATATTAGTGCTTCTATTTAGGAACAAGCGAAGGGTTATTTTGTTATATTGAGAATTTGGATAATTAATCTGGCGTGAATGCTGACCCCATAAAATTATCATTCATTTGCTAATTTGTCTAGAAATTGTTTTTCTTTAATATTTCAAATGTATTTGCTCTAATAAAAATCTTGCTATAATGTGCTGTTTTTCTCGGTTACAATTACCATAACCCTTTCAAACTAGGATCGTCTTATACGGCAAGGCTAAAAATCAAACCTTTATCACTGGTTGACCACTCTGCGATAAAGATTTGGATTTTAGCCCTGCCGTATAAGTCGACCCTAGTTTTATTGAGTTTTTTTTTCAGGTTTAAAAGGTTGACTTATATGCCGTAATTTACGGTACATACAGTTGTTTGCAAACATGAGAATTTTAGAAATATATAGATTTGAGTTTTACTTTGGCTAAAAAAATTGAATACTTTTTGATTTTAATTAATATTTTTAATACTTACTAAAATAAAATCGTAATCACTTTGTTAGCAATCATTGTTATCTATTGATAAATATTCTGTTATAAGCGAATAACAGTCAATAGATATTCCGTTATAATCGAATTGCATTTAATGGATTTTCTCTTATAACTGATTGGCAGTTAACGGGTATTTTGTTAGAACTGAACAGCTTGGTGTAATGGTTAGCGAGCTAGACTAGCAAACCTTCACCAGTGAGTTCGAGTCTCATTGGGTGTCTCATTTATGCTACATCTGAGCAAAAAAAAGCTTAATAAATTACAAGAACTGATCAGCTTGGTTTATTTTCTTCTATCGACATGAATTCATGCAGCGGGTATGAATTCTCACTGCCAAGTCTATTGAAACATATAAGTTCTAATCTAAAAGTATTCATTAAATATCTGCTAATGGCGAAAAGTATCAGGTACCCAATAAGAATAAAACTCATTACAATCTGTTATAATTCCCCAAATATCTACTCATCCAGCTAAAGATCCGCTATTTTCGACTTGATTTTAATCAAACGTTCAATAATTGTTAGTCATGCCTGTAAACTATACCAGGACGCCCCTGGTAGTAATTTACGAAGGTCTTTACTTCGATTTAGCACAAGGCCAAATGAATGGGGCACCCAATGAGACTCGAACTCACTCGTGTAGGTTTGCTAGTCACCAGGACGCCCCTGGTACTGAAATTGGTTAGCAAGCTGGACTAGCAAGCCTTCACGAGTGGGTTCGAGTCTCATTGGATGTCCAATTCATACGGCCTTGTGCCACATCTAAGTACAGTGTAACACGGATATAAGTGAGTTGTTAAGATCAACCTTTAACAAGAACAAATTGATATCTACATGAGTAATATAATGATGATCCTAAGCTTTTCTTGGATTTATTGTTGTGTCAGCAATTTAATTATAATAATAAAAAAAAAAAAAATTAAAAAATCCCAAATTCTTTCTGCACATAAATATATATTATGTATTTTATTTATACACTAAATCAACCATATCTGACGATATTTAAGTTTTTCTTGGGCGCCTCAGGTGGTGTAATGGTTAGCAAGCTAGACTAACAAACCTTCACGAGTGAGTTCGAGGTTCACTGGATCCCCATTCATACGATCTTGTGCCACATCTAAGTACAGTGTAACCCGGAGTTGTCAGGACCGGAGAAGAGGTCTCTTATATCAAAGTTTCTCTTTTATCAGGGTTTGGTCTATTTTCTTTAGGTAACATAGGCTCTAATTTGGGACCCCCCTTTTAACTCTCTTATACCCGGGTCACACTGTAAAAGCCAATAAACTATGCTAGGATCCGGCTAAGACTGGTTTTTAAATGGGATCTGTTTTACCCTTTATCTTACTGTCTCTTTTCACTAGGATCTTCGTAATTATGCTGTGACAAACTCCAGTCACTTTTGAACTAATACACTTGGAAAAGATATGAACCCCTTTATCCTTTCAGCTATGGGTTAAATAGCTCCTCAACTGTTCTTTTACAAGAATGGCTTTGGCATTAACTAACCCACGAAAATTGATATGTCATTAAACTAAGAAACCAAACCAAAATTCTAAATCTAGAAAATAATAAGATTAGATATTTAACTTTGGTTTGTATCGGAGATAATCAAACCAACTTGAAACTGTCTTGGTATAAGCAAAGCAATTAACTTATAATAAATAATTAATATTTTTTAATAAAACGTCAATTATAAAAGAATCATTCTTTAAAATGTCCAGTTAAGTCCGGATAATTGACTTTCTTTGCTCTCTCGTATTGACGTTATTTCCAAAAGGTTTACGATAGTTTTTTTTTTTCTAGTACAATTTTGAAGGAAAAGGAAGGTATCCCTTTAAAAATTATTTTTCTCAGTTATTGGCCACGAAAATCTAAAATTAAAAACTAGTCACTTCCCTTTTAAAAACCAATTACTTTCCTTCCCTTCTTCTGGTAATGGAAAGTTAAGAGGACCTAGTTCTAATTCGGCCCGAGACCACTTCTGTTAAGCCCTGGGCAAGGCATGAATTCAACTCATCAATCGGCACATTCATCTTTGTTTAGGGAATAGTTAGTAGTGAATTGCCTGTTACCAAGTCGCTCTCTTTGTCCACTGTCCAGCAAGGCTCCATCACGGTATTAAAGGGTCAAGGTTATTTGGAAATGTTCTTAGTAATTTGAAACAAGAATTAACTAGAGATAAAACCGGAAGGGAAAACTTTAAAAACTAGTTGATTTCGTTATTTTACGGCACAGTTTTTTTTTAAAGTGAAATTAATGTTCTTATTTTGATTTATTTATTGCTTCAATAAAATTAAAAGAAAAAATGTTCATGTTAAAATTTAACTCTTGTAAATTTATTTAAAATCCCAACGGCAAAAACTTCAACTTGGTGTGTCCTTTATATATATATATATATATATATATATATATATATAGAGAGAGAGAGAGTTGGCTTTTTATTTTTAGATTCAACATGCATATGGTTTCCATTAATAAAAAGGTTCCTGTCTTAAAAATTTTGGTAATTAGCTTTCAGCTTCTGACTTCAGCCAAGCGTTACGACTGGTCCAGACAGTTCCAGTTGTGGAATTGAGTAGCTGTCCCTCCACACACACATTGTAGATGGTTCACCTACGCTTGGATCAATTGATATTTATCTATGAAAACTCTCCGCCTTGGTTGATTTAACTGAAAGAGACCAGTAAGCTACTCTTTGAACCTGTCCCTGTCTGTCGAACAGTGGCTAGAAAGCAGATTAAGTTCGATTCTCACTGGCTACCTTATAGTTTAAAGACACGGTCTTGATTTTTAAAAAAATTAATACTCTAGAAATTAGTTTTTTATTTACCACCTTATCTTGCTTAAAATAAATAAACACTCATCTTTTATTAAACGGATTTACATTAGGAAAACCCCCTAACTCTCGTGTTTAATCTAAATGATAAAAATGAATGTTTGAGTAGTAGTGGTCGTCGTTTTTGTGTGTATAGTTCATTTATTTGAAATAACTGACTCTTCTTTCTCCCTTTACTCATTGGAAACTTGCAAAAATAGTGTTTAACGCTGGCTACTCCGTCCCCCCCTCTTCAGTAGAAATGTAGGGCATAGCTCCTCTCCTACCCTAGACCTCTCTTTATTGTCGCTTAGAGGCTACTTTGGTTTTTAAAAAAGGCAAATAAAGTATCTCCATACTTTGTAAAGAGAAGAAAAAAGAAAGAGAAGTGGAAGAGGCTTCTAAATAATAATATTACTAACTTCATTCTACCTGTTGCATTTATGATTGCTTTAACCAACCAGTAGTTGTTGACGCTGCTGCTGCTGTTGCTACCACCACCACCCCTATGCTTCTGTAAGCCAGTAAGATTTAAAGGAAAAAAAATAAGAGGGGGGTGCGCAAAGTTAGTTATAAAAATATCTTTTTCTTTTTTTCCTTCTTCCTGTTCGCTTGCTACGCTCGCAAGCGTAGCAATTTTTACCTGGCATCTCTTTGCCATTGTAGACTTACAATGATATATATATATAAGCAATGAAATATATAAGATTTAAAATTTAAATTAACAAACAACTACTTCTCACTATGGCAGTCTATCACCTTATTAGAAGTGGATGTAAGTTTATTTTTCTTACTTTTTTTTCATAACATGTTTTTTTTTTTTAATTTGATTTGTATTTTCTTTTCATGGTGCTGATTTTTAAAAAATTTCATTTGCTTTTTTTTTCTTAAAAAAAAAACTACCAAAAAATTACATCTATTTTATATCAAAGCAGAGGGAGGGGGAAGACCCTTAAAAAGCAAGGATCATTGTATATCATTACTTTCTTTGGATTTAGAATCCAAGAAAGTAATAATATACAATGATAAAAAATGTTTTGTTTTTTTTTGTCACTTGAGAGTTTTTTTTCCTCCTGTTAATCCCCCGCTTTAAGTTGACATTGTATTTTCAAATATTTGCAATATAAGTTTTGTTTATTACCAAAAATACGCAATGATGATTGTAAAATTTACTTCTGTTGCCGATATTTACCGGTGTTAAAGTCACAATTTATATTGGCCGGTTACGGTCAAGTTTTTTTTGGGAAAAATAGGTTTTTAATTCGCGTGAGGCACAAGGGAATTATCAAGATTAGGATTTTTTCCCCCGAGATTAGAATCCAGGTGGTCGGGGGAAATCATTGTATATTATCACTTTTTTAGATTTGGGAGACAATAGATTTTTTTAAAAATCTCTATACATCTGTCCTTTTAATATTGCTGCATTTAAAAAAAAAAAAAAAAAAAAAAAAAAAAAAAAAATTATGTATTTTATGTTTAACTTCTTTTTTTTTTTAAGTTTCAAGTGTTTTATGTGAGGGGTTTACTGTTAAAGCTAATAAATATCAGTTTCTAATCTGGTAAAGTTTGGCTAAACTCTGCATACAACAATATATATATATTCAGGCCCTTTTAATAAAATGTGATCATTTCTTACTACCAACGTGCAACTGCTTCGCTCTCGAGGTGGTGGCTCGATGCCAGAAGCCAAACTTTAGCTTACTTGACCATAGCATTAATGAGTATGGGGGGTAAGGATCCTATAGTGGACAAAGGTTCCGTTCAGAGATAGTGGAAGGAATGTGATATGTACGCCCGTCAATAGATAAGGAAATGGGACGGACTGATAGGGATCTATTTCATCCTTTCTATCTTGTGTACTGATATATAAGAATTTTTTTAGATCACTTGTCGAGGATTGCTAACGCTCTGTGAAAGTTTTAAAGACTGGACATAGCGGTGAAAAATCGGTCCAGAATGATTTACTAAGCTTCACTTAGTTATGGCACAAGGCCAGAAGTATTGAGCATTCAGTGAGACTCAATCTCGTTAACAATGGTTTGCTAATCTAGCTAGATAACCATTGTATCACGCTTGGTGGCTATGGCCAGAAGTGGCTACCGATGAATTTGTGTTTGATTTTTATATATATATATATATATATATATATATATATATAATTCGGATTTGGTTCAATTTCGATCATTTACTTATTAAACCAAACTGTTACAGTTAAATTCTAAAATTGAAATTTCGCCATCAACAATTTAACGATTGGGGAAGGGGAAGACTAAAAAAAGAATTGTTGCTAATTGTTAAGAGTAATTTTGGAATTTAAATAAGGGAGATGGGGGGGGGAATTTTACCGTACAGACAAGAGTATTGCATTTCTATGTATTTTTCTTACATTACTGTAAATCCCCGCCAAGAAAAAAAAAAACAAACAAAAAACGAAAACTTTTGTTGGGCAAACCATTAAGGAATTCTGTTCTCGCTGGGTGCTCCATATTGCTGGCCTTGTGCTATATCTATTCTGCACGATCAACAGATTAAAGGTCACTTAATACCTATTATATACGCACAGAACGTAAATCTATGTACATATTCAACTAATTACTCTAATTCTTTGTTAATCTGTAAATTCAATAACTTTTTGATTTTAATGCATTTTTAATACTATTATTAAAGCTGAAATTTTCTTAATTAGCATTTAATTTTCAAGATTCCTTCGTTCGTTCTATCTAGTTCCGGCTTAAATGGTTTATTTTGTTTTAAGATGCGTCGCTCTTTTGACAAAATTAACTTATTCTCTGAATTGATTTTTGACAATGAAGGCTCTTTTACTAGAGGTGCCGTTAAGCACTCTGTTTAACTAGGAGGGAATGATGTAGAGGCATGAAACTTAGATGCCCTGCTGTATACTCAGCCTGTATGTCAACACAATTGTCGCATCTTAAGTTTATTTATTTATTTATTTATTTTTTATTTCCTCCTTTTTTTTTTTTTTTTTTTTTTTTTTTTTTATCATTAAAAAAAAATCAATTTCTTTTTAAAATGCTATTTTCGGCGCCTCTTGATGTAAAAAGTAGTGATACAAAAGCGCGCTGGACCTTTTTTTTTTTTTTTTTTTTTTTTGTGTAAACATTTTCAGTTAATATTGTCAAAAGAAATTACAAATACTTAAATTTATTTTTAGTAAAGTATATCTTTTATTTGGCACAATACTGGAGTATTGGTCATTGAGAATCTCATCAGTTTTTTCCCCTTTCACACTACATAAGGGGCCTTTTTATGATAAAGCAAAACTTAACGCTTCATGAGGCAGCTAGTGAGGATCGAACTCTTGTCTGCGGGACTAATTTGTTAACCACTACACCATAAGCTGGTTTTTCTAAAATCTGATTACTAGCATTATACTCGGCTAAAAAAATTCTATTCATTATTATTGAACACGAAGATAGTTTTCCCCCCATGTCTCAAGGTTTTATTATGTAATTTACAAAGCGCTTTGCTTTGATGTGGCACAAGGCCGAATGAATAGGGCCCCCAATGAGGTCTCAAGGTTTTATTATGATTGTGGTTTTCCCAACTTGAAGTTCTTATCCACACTCTCTCTCTCTCTACGTCAGCCCCCAGGAAAACAATTTTCCTATGATAAATCTAGATATTTTGTCAAAATATCTGGCGATGAGACTCAGCAAGGAGAAACAGCTGTGTCTTTCAAGGCTTTGGTGAAACACTTAGTCCTAAGCTAAAATTCGGATTCCGTTTTTTTTTTTGTTTTTTTTGTTTTTAATTTTTAATATAAATATCGTCAGTATCTTTTTGTACAAAAGGAGATAATTCCAAAATAATATAGCCGTAATATTTTACTAAAAGTTTGTAAACTTGTTAAAAAAATTCTAGACGGGACGTCAGTTAGTCCCAGGAGCTTGTTTATTTCCATCAATCGTAGAACAACTACCGAAGAAAGTTGATGAGGATATAATTATATAAAAAAGATTAAAGAAAATACTAGTTCTAGCGAAAGCAGCACATAAAATCGAAACATTTTACCGGTTCATTGGCCTAGTGGAGAGTGTTCACCTATGGACCAGGAGACTGGGGTTCAATCCTAGGTCAAGTCATACCAAAGATTCAAAAAATGGTGCTTGATGCCTCCTCGGGTAGGGATCCATGTTAAAATGGGGCAATCCAGAGAAAGGAGTAGCGCCCTCCCCTACGCCTCGGTGTAGTAGCTAATAAAAAGGGAGCCTTTAGGTTGCTCTCGACTATGGTCGCTAACTTTACTTTTACATTTAAAGGATTAGAACTATTTCTTGTCCAATTTGTAACTGGGTAATTTTGGAAGAGTTTGCTGTTCGCGTTATCATATTACTCATTTAAATTCTTGATATACCGGGAATATTTAGAATATCGCTCTAACAGATACAGAATCCTTTAATTGAATTTTAGTATTATCTTTGATATTTTTTCTTGATACTTGTTGCTTTTTGTCGCAACTGGTTCTGGTCATCATCTCTAAGACGGCGAAGAACAGGGCCAATCGGAAACAAATAGTATTCTGCCAAGAATCTTTTAAGAGTTTGATCTTTGTGATTTGTCATAGTTTTCTCATGTCTAATTGAAATTTACTTCAATGTGCTTTTGAATAAATATTGCATGCTAAAGAAAAACATCTTCCAAAGCTTGTAGAATAAGTCAATTTTCACTAGTCTTATTCACTTTTTTTTTTCTTTTGAAATGCAACTTGGGTCTTCAGTTCTACAACAGCTCACATCAGAAACAAGAATAGTCAGTCTCCTTCTGCCTCGAGTCACTTGGGGAAGAGGTGGATATTCTTTATTTTTGTTTAAGATGCGCGCTGCTCCTCGTTGTCGTAAAATGAATGACCCGATTGAGTTGTAATAAAATGTGGAATTAGGAAGATGAATATTACTAGTCAAAATTATTAATGATTGACAGGGCTTCATCTAAAATGAATAAATTTATAAAAATATAGAATCCTCCACTCATCCTAAATAGACATATCAATGTCATGGTTTACATTTCAAGACCAACAGACTCTTATTTCATCCTTTTTTTAAGATCTTGAATGAAAAGTAAGATAAAATTCAGGTCTAAAGAAGATAGTTTGATACAATGTTAATGTCTTCTCTTGGTTTTTACATTAATTTCCTGAATTCTTTCTATTTATCAAAAGTTTAAATGCCTTTTTCTTCATTTTCTTAAAGGAGCGGCATATTATTTTCTAATCTTAAGGATTTTGTCTTAGACTCAAATAAACAGGTCTTTTTTTTTTTTTTTCATTCCCCCCTTCCCTTCTCATTTAATGCTTAGCTGTTAAATTTAGATCTGACAAGAAAACTAGCCAGCTACATAAGTACATTGTTCATTGACACTTGTTTTATTATATTTGTACTACATTTTATACTTTTAATCTTATTCAGATAAAAATGTATTTGAAACTTGTGGCGAGGAATAGGCAGGAACAAACCTCTGCTATAACCTCAGAATAGCTTAATTACAAAGAAAGGAGGGGGACTTTAACAGCTAGCAACGTTGGGTTGTCAGTGGAAGTGTCCTAATAAATTCGTTGCAGACACAAGCTAGCAAGAATAAGCGTTGTCTGAGAGCATTCACAAAAAGATTGTCTTATTGGACGTGATTGTCAACATGAAAGGAGATGATACGTCATTAGCACACGACCCTGACAGATATTGATGTACCAAAACTTTTATAAAATTATAAATCATTTGCGTTTGTTTTTGTTTTTTTACATTAATTACTTAGGGTTATTAGTTTTTTAAGCAGGGGAAATTTAGCTTAAACTTTTCACAAAATATTAAGTTTTAAAGAGGTGTGTGTTTGTGTCAATTTACAATGGTATTGTACATTCAGGCAAAGAGTCCGGTTTTTGATTCTGTTATGAGACTCAAACATTGAATCCATAGCGTTCTATATGTCCCCCTCCCCGCGTTCCCTAGAGCAAAATTGGAGTGGGGGGGGATTTTGTGCAGAACACCAGAACAACCTGAGACTTTTTTTTTTTTTTTTTTTTTTTTTTAAACATTGAACATACAGTCAAATTAAACCTTTCTCTTAAAATTAAATTTTTCAAAATATTTTTGTTTGAAATGAACAAATCGTTATAAATTTTTTGAAAAGTGCTCAAATACTGGCTAGTTGAGCAGGATCACACACACACACACACATATATATATATATATATATATATATATATATATATATATATATATAATATATATATATTTTCAAACTGCATTTCTAGGAGATTAATAATTAGATTTAACAATAGATAACGATCGAACTAATAATTGGACTTTATTGGTGAAATAAACAAATCATTATTAAAACGTGCTCAAATACTGGCCAGCAGAGCAGGTTAAAACGGGATAATGTAATGACAATTTATACTGGTTGCGAAACTCCCAATGTTTTCAAAGCAATAACTTTTGACAACCTGTACTGTATTGTTTTATGGTATAAAATGAAAGTTCGTTAGATACTGTTTCTTATAACCAGTTTAAAGGACGCCTGTGACAGTCATTTAAGTACAATATCGAATCACCTCCTACAAAACTTCACAACACGCAAGCCAGTGATATTAACGTTTCGAAGGAACGAGTGAAGGACAACTAAGTAATAGCCGTTTTATCAAGAATTGAGATTTTTTAATCATTCATCTCAAATGATTCGGTTGCAAATTTTCCATATGTGGCTCAAATACATCTATTTGAAAATTATTCGTATTCAATAGGGCCGTGTAAAAAAGAGGAAAACAAACACTCTTGATTACACAAACGTCGATGTGACCGGGATTCCCTAACCTCTAGGTACAACACAACCCTAAACTAGTTGACATGCCATTAAAATCACAGTTGTAAATTGCTAATCTTTTAAGGATATTGTTCGAATAAAAGATATTGCTTTAATTTATGTTTTTACTGAATTACATTTTATCACCACCCTCCCAATCGGCCATTCAAGATAGGAATTAAGATATGTTGCTCTTTTTAAAAAGCGAATTTGGCACTTTTATTTCCTCAATTCCCGTAAAAAATTTTTTTGGTTAAAAACAAAACATTTGAGCAAATGTCCCATTATACCTTTTTTTCATATTCTTCATTAGTTATTTTTTTCCCCTCAATTTACTAAAAAGTAGAAAAAAAAAAAATATTTAGTCTGAAGTTCTCCTTTAATAATGAACGAAATATTACCACTAAACCTTTTTGGTTGATTTATCCGCTTTTCCTCTGATTTTTATCATCTAGTCAGATTAACCAAAATCTACCATTTCTCTACACTTAACAGTAATTAAATCATGGACAAACTGTGACCTGAGGGTCACATGCGACCCATCGTGATTTCTGAATGACCGCCTTAGACTTCAATCTCTATCACATCTCTGGACACGGCGACACGAGTTCAAATCCTGGACGAGAATGATTGCATTTTCACATAGCACTAATACCCTTGGGAAAGGCATGAATCCAATTATTCTCCCTCCAGCTATGGGTAAATAGTAGGACAGACTGGGTTCTTCAGCCTTGGTGAGGCAACTAATCTAGGAGAAGGAAAACTGAATTGAAACCTGTTAAACTCCGCTTAAAAAATTGACCTTGTGTCATATCCTGCCCGAGCGGAGGGGTTGGTAAATAGGATCACATCTCTTTCTAAGTTACCTTCTACGTAAAATTACCTTGAATTCTTTCTTGATCATGAACCATGTCTCATGAGGCTTGCTTCTCAAAAGAAAAGTTGTCCATGCCTGAACCAGGACTTGTGGAATTACTGAGGAATATGTAAATGAGAATGCAGTTACTGTCAGATATTTTATAAACAGTTAAAAATCTTCACACCACAGCTGTCTTGATATACAAAGTATTATTTAGAAAGAGAACTAATAAAACCGAAAATAAAGTTAGTTCCAAAATGCGCTGGGTTTATAGGAGCAAAGGGAGGAGACAGAATTCGGCCTCAGAAAAAATGTATTGCCTTGAATAAGCATTAATCAAAAAATTAATCTGAATTTGGTGTTATGTGGATTTCTATATTTGACACTACATTGTTGGGGCTCTCCGTGTAAATGAAAGTAAGTAAAGTTGTCTCCCTTTAGTCGAGGGTAACCCGAAGGCTCCCTTTTCAGTAGCTACTACACGGAGGTGTAGGGGAGGGCGCTACTCCATTCCCTGGATTGCTCCACTTTACCCTTGATCCTCAACTTATAGTGATGAGTGCTAAGCAAAGCAGAATCAAATATCACTTGAAAAAAAAAATTTTTTTTAGTCTTTGGTATGACTCGACCTGGGATTGAACCCGGTCTCCAGGGCCCCCTGTGTACTGTCCTTAACTTAGGGTTTCTCTCTATAACTGAAGGGAGAAAATCTCGTTATTTTTTTTTTTTGTTATCTATATCTAATTTTAGTTCAATTAGAGAAAATGAAATATTTTAAGATAAGTTTGCAAATGAATTTCAATGTGGTATCTTAGTGTTTTTTTTCTCTTCAAGACACGTGTTCCGGATGTTCTTTTTTTTTTTTTTTTAGAGACTAATGTCAAGAAGAGAAAATAAAACCCTAAAATACTTCATTAAAATTTATTTGCAGACTTATCTTAAAATATTTAGTTTTCTCTAATTGGACTAACAAATATGTATGCATAAAAGCTCTGTCATTGATATTGAGCACTAAAATTATAGCGCAAAATTTGATTCATTGTTGACTCGCTGAGCTTGTGAGAACCAAAAACCACACACACGTGTGTGCGTGTATTGGCCTAGTGGATAGTGTTCGCCAATGGCCCGGGAGACCGGAGTTCAATCCCAGGTTGTCATACCAGTCTTTAAAAAATGGTTCTTGATGCCTCTTTGCTTAACACTCAGAATTATAAGGTACGGTACGTATCATGGGGAAAGAAGTATCCCTAGCTATTGAAAAAGGAGCCTTCGGGTCGCTCTTGACTACGGTCACTAACTTAGGTGTGTTTATATATATATACATACACACACACTTACGGATGTTATTAATATATTATCTGATTTTTGTATGGATGTCATTGAAGTTATTTCTAAAATCTATAAATAGGATGTGATTAGTACCGAAATCAACATTTGAAGAGTGACAAATACTTGGTATCAGCATTCAAGTTACATTTCTGGGGAAATTAAAATTGAGGTGAACACAAACTTAAAAATTGCTTTAAGAGCATTTTAACTTTATTTTGTAAGCAAAATGTTAAAATTTTGCTGTTACATAAGTATGGAAAAAAAAAAAAAAACAAAAAAAAAAAACATGTATAAAGAACGAGGATGACCTATAAACACTTGAAAGCCATCTAGTTTGATAAGCTTTTTTTATTTATTTTTTGTCAATAACACCACCAATGATAGATCTGTAAATATATCATTTATTTATGATATTGTTATTTTATGAAGAGAAGTCTTAAGTTAGGAACAATGATATTTTATACTTAATTCTTTTAAATATGCATTCTTGTCTTAATGAAGTCTTTGATAACTTCTGTATATCTTTTTGATAAAATGCTGCTGCACAGATGACGAGGGAGTTTTCTAAACTTTTTTTTTTTGTTTTTTTTCAATGGTAACACCTTTTTCTTTTCTCTTTTAACTTCGATTAACCAAGCTAAATAATTTAGAATATTTTTAACAATATCAAAATATTAGACTTTTTCAATAAAATTCTACCATGATTCAAAAGGTTTTGTTCTGTTTCTTTTGTTTTATTGGCATATCAACCTTCGTGCCAAAGCCATTTTTTTGTAGAACGGTGATGGTACTGTAAACGGTATCCCATTGCTAATGGAATACAAGGGGTGGTTCATAACTTTCCCAAAGGTATTAGTTCGAAAGTGAATGTAACAGCGTGACAGGAATTGAACCTCGCTTTCTACGATGTCGCAGTTTGACGGCATATAAAGTGTTTTTTTTTTTTTGTTTTTTGTTTTTTTTTTTAAATTAAAAATATCTTAAAATTCCTCTGCGTCTTATATGCCATATGTAAGTTTAAAATTCGCAATAATCGACCGAAAATAGTTACCTGGCAAGTCCTATTAGCTTAGATTTTAAAGTAACTTTCATATACCTGTTATTAAAGGCTATTATTGATGATATTCATTATATTAATCACGTTTAATATTAGTGCTTTGTTTCACTAAGAAAAAATTTGTTTCTTGATTTGCCCTGCTGAAATTGGGGTGCGTCTTATACACCGTTAAATTGCGGTAAATTTTTAAGTCCAATATTATGATATATTTCGTATGTGTTTATACAATTTTATTTTTCATGTTATTCATTTTTATTTGTTTTTTAAAACATTTTTTTACTTTGATTTTTAAAGTAAGAAAAATGGTTAACTTATTCAAATGCATGTGTGAAATAAAATGAAAAAAAAATACTATTAAAATTTAAAAATCAACCAATAATTATCATGGATATACTGAAGTGTATTGACAGTTTAGAAAACCCTACCCTAGACAATCTTAAAGTTTTGTTTTACGGCATATCAACCTCAAAGGGTCATTTAATGCCGGCAATGAGAAGAGGCTTACAGTACCTGGTGTTGCCTAGCGGTCCCCCATCTAAGTACTAGCCAGGCTCGACACTGCTTAACTTCGGTGATCGAACGAGAACCGGTGATTTGATTTGACGGCAAGCCCTTAAAGTTGTACATATCTTTTTTTTTTTTTTTTTTTTTTTTTTTTCATTTAGTTTTGAAATATGACTTAAAAATTGAAACTTTGCCGTTGAAATGTATTTTTAATTTTCTTGGAAACCATAAATTTTGATAAGTGACTTTTCAGTCATAGAATCTGTTATAGTGACTTAATAAGTGCCTGTCATATAGCACCGTAATATTCTGTCAGTATTTTATTTATCATTATTTAGTTTTGTTTACTCTTTATCTTTCTCCAATAATAACCCTCCTTCTCCTCCACTCTTATTAGACAGTACTTAATTATGTTTGCTAGGATAAAAAAAAAACTTGTTTCTTTTATAATTACTGCTGTAATTAACTGATTTTTTTTTTGATTTTTTTAATCAACCTACTTTTTTCTTCTCTCTTTCTCTCTCTAATCAATGTTTCCTTTTGAGAAGTCTAATTAACTTTTTTGATTTCCCTTACATTGACATAATGTCCCCCTTCCATCTTTCTTTTTTGTTCTGTAAATCTGCTTTGATATGCAAATTCGCTTTGCTGTTGTTTTATTATGTGGATAGTGTATGCCTTGGTTATTTTTCGACAGATACTTAGATATTACATCACATCAGTCTTTTCCTCTTCTCTTATTTCCTCAATGTCTGTAAGAGTAAGAAGCTGTCATAACATTGGGGATGGTTAACTCAAGAATTGTCCTTCTAGATTAATTGGCACACAAGGGCAAGAGAACCCAATTTGCTCTTCCATGATTACATCACATCACTTATTCTCTTTGTTCACGGTTGGAATTTGGCTTTCCTAAACTTATGTAAGTAGCAGTGCTCACGCCACACTCAAAATATTTGGGACACTTGCATTTTTAGTGGGTTCCATCAGAAAAAATGCTAATAAAATTGCTATAAATCCATAAAATCCTGTCAAACACCAAACAACAGGAAATTGATTTATCTAAAAGTTTATCGAGATTGTTTGTGTATTTTTTTTCTTCCATTTAACTTATCAATGTGACTAGGAGAAAAATGAATATTCGAACACCTGTCTGTTTGTTTGTTTTCTTCTTTCCACCCCCGTGTATCATTCATTTTCATTGAAATGAGGGAGATATTTCCGTCTTTTTTTATTTTTTTAAATTTTTTTATTTTTTTAAGCATTGCTTTTTTATAATTTTAAAGGAATAACTAAATCTTACATTATAAACAAACAGTATCTAAGCACTTAAAAAAAATTTGAAAAATAAGCAAACTTCTACGAGTTGATTTATATATAAACCTCGTGAACCAGCATTTTTTTTTCTCTCGAAAAGTCGAAGTCAAAATTTTTCAAAATTAAATTCTCCGGGAAACATAAATTCAAGAAAATTTGTTTAACTATTAAGTGATTATTACCAAAATAAAAATATCAAATTCTAAGTAAAGAATTTTCGTGTTTTTGTTTAATAACTGATAACAATTGTGTTTAAATGCTTTGTTTTGTTTTTTTCTGGCCACATCGATAAAGTTATGCAAAACAATACACATAAATAACCTTGATAAACTTGTAGATAAATCAATTTCTTTTCGTTTGATGTATAGTTTGACAGGATTTCATGGATTTGTAGCGATTTTATGAGCATTTTTCTGATGGAACCCACCAAAAATGCAGATGTCTACTGGTTTTCAGGGTGGCGTGAGTATTGCTACTATTAGAAGCTCAAATGATGAGGGTGGTGTTTTTTGTTTTTCTTTTTCCTCCTTCATAATATTCACCAGAAAATTTTACATACACGTCAAATTTCATTGCTTTATTTGTCAATGAAAAGACAACACATTGTCTGAAATTTCCCCACTCAACTTCAAGGGTCCATATTTCAAAAGGTTATGGATAAATTTTTGATAATTTAAAAAACCAAAATCTAATATTAATCTATATTCATAAATATTTGTTATATCGAATTTTTTTATTATTTAAAAAATTTTTTTTTATTAATAGTATTACTACTCTAAAACTGGTAATTGACCTTATGCTGCTGTTGGCCCATAAAATTTGTTTGGGTTTAATTTCAGTTATCCTTCTAGATTGTCTCACCAGGGGTAGACCTGTTATTGAAGCTTAGAATATACAAACTATATCCCCCCTGCAGAATGGTATGACCTCTTGATAAAGGGGTCTCCAGTATAACTAAAATGCATTTGATAGTGAGGTTCCTGTTCTGAAGGTCTGAGGAGTGTAGAGTAGCCCTTCCACTCTGACCTGAAGTGATAGTACCTGATAGAGGTCACATTTATGGATCAAATAGATGTTTAAAAATTCTCTGTATTCAATGGGACTGAGGAGGGGATTCTAAGGAACACTGACATAAAAGAAACTAGCTAAGAATGAGATTCCCCTAATCTTTAGGCATAAAAAGGGAATAACCTTTGACATGTCATTAAAATCAATCATAATCATCTCCAGGGCTAAAGTGGAAATTTACTAAGATGTGCTTAGATGTGGCACAAGGCCATATGAAAGGGGCACCCAATGAGACTCGAACTCACTCGTGTAGGTTTGCTAGTTGAGCTTGCTAACCATTACACCACCAGAGGCGCCTCCAGGGCTAAAGTGTCTAGTCTGCCCTGACTATTCCTCTAATAGCTGGGGGAGGGGGGTTGTAAGATAGTTCATGTCTTTCTCAAGGACGTTAGTATAAAGTGAATGCAAACAGCTTCAGTTTGAATTGAACTTGGCTTGCCAATTGCATTTCGTCACTATTATGACACTTTCATGTTATGTTATACAAGTTGTTTTTCTTTTGCGTGCACTTCCTGTTTATATGACTTGTGACATCGTTTGTTAGATTCACGAAACAGATGTCAAAACTTTTCTCTCTAAATATTCCATAGTGACACAGTAAATTCTGGTGAGGGACTGTAGAAGAAACAAAACAATAATTGTGTGAGTGTTTCATAACAACACATCTTTATTTTATTTGTGACTTTCTTTCCCTTCATTCTTTTTGTTTTTTGTTGTTTTTTCCTACCTACTCTTCCTCCCCCAATTTAAGTGATGAGATAGCAAAGTTTTGAATGTGTAGGCAAAGTTTTGGTCTTTCTCTTTGGACACTACTCAACTTCTGGTAAATACTAAGTTGAGCAACAATGAACTTGCTTACTTGATTGAAAATATTGCTCACTGTTGAGCAGTGGTTAACAACTTGTGGAAACTATTATTCATGTATGTGGAGGTGCCCATGGTGTAATGGTTATCATCGTAGGATATGGACACGGCAACACTAGTTCAAATCCTGGACGGGACTGATTGCATTTCACATAGCACTAATACCCTTGGGAAAGGTATGAATCCAATTATTCTCCCTCCAGCTATGGGTAAATAGTAGGGCAGACTGGGTTCTTCACCCTTGGTGAGGCAACTAGTCTAGGAGAAGGAAAACTCTGAATTCAAACCTGTTAAACTCTGCTTAAAAATTGACCTTGTCATATCTTGCCTGAGCAGAGGGGTTGGTAAATAGGATTATTCATGTATGACTTAGATCTTTACTAAGTTCTACATTTGTCTTGTGTATAAAATGCAGCATTTATCCCTTATTTTGGTTTGTGTATAACCTGTGACTCTGACCCTTTATAGTTCTTCATTTTTGACAGGTAGTATGCTTATAAAAGGATTCAAAATTGTATGTCTAATGTATGTGCTTTTTTCCCATCACTTAATTTCTTTTCTTAATTTAATTTCAGACACTTTGGACAGTTCAATGCCCTCCATTAGCTCTATGCCAATGAATTCACCACCAGACATCAAACCAGACATATCTTCTTTGACACCCACCAGTTCCCATGGCCATTATTTTGGATTTGGTCACAGCATCCAGCCCCAGATGTCCTCTTCAGTTCCATCAACAATGCCCTCATTACCAACCACACTTCATTCAAACATGTCCTCAATGGGTACCAATCACATCTCCTCACAGGGCCATCTGCATTCGCCCCCCTTACAGTCTCCTCCTTCGTCCAGCCTAGGGTCCCCACCTATGATGTCCTTGAGCCCTGGTTCAGCCAGCTCACCTCCTCACTTATCAAGCTCCTTCCCAAGCAAGCATATCTGTGCCATATGTGGAGACCGAGCATCCGGTAAACACTACGGTGTTTATAGGTAAGAATCTTACATTTTTGTATTTGTCTTTTCAATATCTTGTCTGTATATGTCTGGGGCGGGGGGCAGACTTAATGGTCATTGATTAAGCTTAGTCTGATACAAGGCCAAAAATGTTTGAGTTCTACTTTAGCTAAGCTATTGCAGACAATTTTGTGAAAAAATAGATGATTAAATGTATATCTAGTTCTAGGGACAAGAAATTCTTTACAAATCAACTTTGAAAAAAAAATCTTTGTCCAGAACATATAGGTATTAAGAGTATATAAAGACCAAACTCTGTTAGGTAATTCACTCAATAGTTTTCAAAATGCCTCTCTTGATCTGATTAGATAATTTCTTCCAAAAATATTACCCTATTCACAAAAAAGTTATTGATTTAATAAATTTAGTTTTTGAATTCTTCTTGACAGTAAATTTCCTGTTCAAGGAGAAATATTTAAAAAAAAAAAAAAAAAAATGTCCACTATAATTAGAAATTTCCATATCTAGACAGTAGAGCCTAACTTTGAGTACAATATTCTGTATGAGGTCTTATCAGGGTTTTGTTTTTAAAAATATTGTTAGCGGAACAAAAATATCTATTTACTGTCCATGATAACCCCCACCAACCCCCACAATCTCTCTATAACTACATCCATTTTTTTTTTCTTAATTCTAAAACCTAATTTTTTAAAATTAGAATTAATAAAAACCTGGAATAAAATTAATCTTTTATTTTAAAAAAATTTCTTTTTGGCAACTTAACTTTTTTGTTAGGATATTCAAATTTGTCTGTTGATGTAATTGACAGTTATTGTCAAATGAAAATTGGTGACCTTGGATTGTAACATTTACTTGTTTTTGTGAAAAAGTTGTCGGCTGAATATTATGGCTAGTTATTCTATTTTGTGCCTTATTATAATCATTATTACTACTACTATTATTTAGAGCAGTGTCCTTGTGGTGTAATGGTTAAAGTAATGGACTGCAGAATTGTCGTAAGCAAGTTCGAACTCAAGTTGCTCTATTACATTCACTTTTGGACTAATGCCCTTGAGAAAGATATGAACCCCCTTATCCTCTCAGCTATGAGTTAAATAGTACCAATACTCTCTTTCAAGAAAGATGGATTTGGCATTAAAATAACCAAAGAAGGTTAATACCATAAAAAACAAACAAATACTTGTAAATAGAATTTCTTAAAATATTACAAATGATTCCATATATATATATATGTGTGTGTGTGTGTTTTGGTTGAATTTTTGAAGATTTAATATTTTGGTCAAAAAAATTGGCATCTATCCAAAAGCAATGATTTTTTTTTTTTTTTTTTTTTTTTTAATTGGACTTCAAAGGTAAGAAACCTGAGCAACCTTTTGACTTAAAAAAAAAAAAAAAAAACATGAATCTCATGAATTTAACTTTTGTAACCACAAATCAAGTGTTGATCTATATGCGATTGACTTGTGTGTATAGTTTTTAAAATCTATCATATTTTTAGATGCCAGTTATAATCATGTATAGGTCAAATTTTGAATACTCAAATTTTCAAGTCAACTTTTAATAAGCAATCTTTTTGTAAGATAAAATTCTAATATAATTGGAAGGACTAGGAATAAACTTGGGATACAAGAGTTAATATATAATCTATAAATTGATTTCGTTACTATAAATTTAGGGTTATATATTACACAAGGGTCAGCTGACCGAATAAGGTTTATTTTTCAAGATAGTGTTTCTTGCAGTTCACACACTTCTTTCATCAATGTTGCAGTGCTTGAATTCCATTGGTTAAAAAGGTTATCATTAGCACATATGACGTGAACTTTTCAATCCACCCTCATACACACAAAACAATTTTAATCATAGTTATTCTATCTCTGTTTATGAATGAAATATTTTTAGATTTAAGATGGGCATGAGTCACTCAGTAAGTATCAAACTCACTACTTTGTAAGTATTTTGTAAAATGAGATTAAACATGAAGAAAAAATCACTTTCATATAAACAGATAAAAACAAATTGTCTGGTTTTGTCTACATTTTATCAAGGTGGTGTAATGGTTATGTACTAAACTTGGCTTTGCCACAAGGTCAGAAGTCTGGAGCACCCAATGAGACACTAACAATGGTTTTTGCTTAGTATCATACTATGTGATGCACTCTTAGTATTTGTTAAGCTTTAAGTTTGGAACACAAAACATAAGTTGCTTATTCTAATAGCAATGATTAAGTAGTCGCTCATCTAAGCATTGAACAGGCTCATTATTGCTTAACTTTGGCAATCTGATTTATGGTTATTATTACACTTTGGTGTAGTAGTTATTGAAAAAGGAGCCTTTAGGTCACCCTTGACTAAGGTTGCCAACTTACTTATTACTGAAAAATGGAATCTGAAATCTCTTAAATTCTGACCTGGGCTGCTTGTGTTCACTTCACCATAACGACCTGAGGAAAGACATCTTGTGTTCTGTTCCATTACCTGATATCTTGACAAGTCTCAATACTGGCATATCTCAGTTGAAGAGCAATCAAATAGGGTATTTTCTATTATATATTCTATAAGGTCTAGTGCAGGCATTGGCCATCTTTTTCAAGAAGTGGGTTGTATGAGACAAGGTTCATTAATTAAGGTGGGCCTTGTTACTAAAAGAATTCAATATAATTTTATGTTGAAGCTACCTTTAAACCCCCCTCCTCCTTTCTCTTCTTTTACTACAGATGTGTAAAAATCTGCCTTAGAAATGGGGGAAAAGTTTTCTTTTTTCTCTCATTTAAAAAAAAAAAAAAATTTACATAGGCCATATATGACTAGTTTACTGTCTCAAAATAGAAATCAAGATCTTGCTCTGTAAGGAAGAAAAATCAGGAATTTACTTGTTTTTTTTTTTTTTTTTTTTTCAAATCACTTAGTTATAAAAAAAAAAATAATCAGATTTATTTTTTATTGTTTGTCTCTTGTGAGGCATTAATTTAGTGAGGAAAATATGTGTGATTTAAAAAAAAAAAAAAGAAAAAAAAAGTTACTTATCATCTCGTCTTCCTTTCTTGTAAAAATTATAGTAAAATAATTTTAAAATGGGATTTACTTTTCAATCACCTTGTATATTGTAAAAACCATGTCCTAGTTTGATTTGAAACATTTTCAGTGGATCTTCATTGATTATGTATAGTTTTAAAAATAGTCACTTGCTGAGTGCAAGTATTTAAGTTTTAATGTAATAAAATCTATTAATTTTATAGACTTCTTTTGTGTTGTGTATCAATATTGGGCAAAGAAAAAAATGATGATAAAGTAAAAATATATTATTTAAAATTAGATTATTACATTAAGCCTATTTGAAACAAAGTATAATTGAAGAATAGAACAGCTAACTCTTCTCATCACTCTCAGCTTTCATTGCTAAAATTTCCTATCATAACTAAATTAGGCAGACGTTTTATTAATTGGATTTTTGTTCATATTTGCTAAAATAAAACCAAATGAGAAATCCATAATACAAAGCAAATATTCCTTAAAATCAAATTTCTAAGTTCAATATGCAAAGCCTACCCATTAACAAGGTAAATGTGTGTGTGTGTATTACACACACACACACACACATATATATATATATATATATATATATATATATATATATATATATATATATATACACACACACACACACTCATACAATTGCATGATATTAATAGGTAGAGAAGACTGACAGTTGATAATATAGAATATTTTCCTTAATAATGGAAATTTAAAATAAAATCATGAATATGATGTAAATAGCTAAGGGAATTGTGATGTCAGTGGTGACCTTTTGATTAGATATACATGATCTGTATTATAATAGGATACATATTTATATATTTATCAGTGATGGTCAGCTGCCCTGTCAGCTGGGGCTGTAGAATACGCCATCTGTATCTCTGGCGTCCTGGATATGACACTAACCTATCTGATGCTGAAGCTTCAGTCCTGGATTTACCCTTTCATTGCTATTACTCCCAGATCCACTCTGACGCAGAGGGTCCTATCAATGGGTCAAATAGTACGAAACTGTGTACTTATACTAAACTGAACTGCTTGAAATAGAACTGTTTTGACACTTGAACTTATGCTAAACTGAATTATTTGAAATAAAACTGTTTTTGTATGCTAAACTTAATTATTTGAAATGAAACTGTTTTTATGCCAAACTGAATTGTTTGAAATAGAACTATTTTGACATTTAGCTGTGTGTAAACAAAAACTGTACTTATGCTAAAATGAATTGTTTGAAATAGAACTGTTTATTTGTATAAAAATTGATTTGACATTAAATAACCTACAAAAGTTGATATGTCTGAAAATCCAAACAAAGAAAACTATTTAGTGCTAGAACACCGTGGCTGAGGTTCATTTGCACTGAGATAGCAATACTTGAAACCATTTATGTACAGCCAAATGTTTAGTGTTGAATAGAATTATTAGTGTTAAATAGCAATACTTGAAACCATTTACCACACTATCAGCTGGGGTTGTAAAATAAACTGCACTTCTGCAGAGGGGTAAGACCCATCTTGAAAGACTGTCCTGGATATGATGCTAAACAATCAGATTGTGAGTGGTTTGCAAAGTGCACTTGTAAAAACTGATTGGCAGAAAATATCAATCCATTTATATACTATCTTTCTGTAGTTTGTACACACTGTGATTTGAAAATTAACCCCCTTTTTTAAAATTCTTTATTTTTTGACTATAATTTTTCAAAAGAAACTAAGTATATGAAAATAGTTAATGTCAAAAAAAAATATTTAGTGTCAAAATTTTTCTTCCAGATCACTTTCAACTGTTATTGGTCATCTTTAAAAGTCAAACTGAGTTTTTGTCCTAGAATACAGAAAAACTTTGAATTTAGTTCTTTTCGTTATCATATTTACCCAACCCCTCCGCTCGGGCAGGATATGACACAGTCAATTTTTAAGCGGAGTTTAACAGGTTTGTATTCAGTTTTCCTTCTCCTAGACTAGTTGCCTCACCAAGGCTGAAGAACCCAGTCTGCCCTACTATTTACCCATAGCTGGAGGGAGAATAATTGGATTCATACCTTTCCCAAGAGTATTAGTGCTATGTGAAATGCAATCAGTCTCGTCCAGGATTTGAATTTGTGTCACCGTGTCTGTTTCCTACGACGATAACCATTACACCACGGGCACTGTGAAAACTGGTATTATAAAAGTTAAATCTGTATAGTATACCAATTCTTTGGTTGAATACTATTTTGATGTAGGTTCACCCACCCTAATTTTATGTTATTTTTGTACTGTATTCAAGTATGTCTCTAATATTAATAGAAATAAGCTTAACTAGGATCTTTAATATTATGAATTGGGAAGTTCCTGATATTCAGGAATGGTCCAGTTGATAATGCATTAAAAATTTTGGCTGCCATAACAATTTGAAGAGTAATTATCTTATTTTTAATCTTTTACTTTAAAGAAATTAATCCTTAACCTTTTCAGAGGTGGGCTCACAAGTGAAAATTTTTTTAATTTTACTTATATTATTTGTTATTTTTCTAAAGTGGTTAGTATTTTACCTGTGTGTGTGTGTGTATGTATATATATATATATATATATATATATATATATATATATATATATAAGCAAGTCATTGTTCAAACACACTTGGTTATAGACCACAAAGTAATTTTTCTTATGATTTTCATGTTTAGAAGATCAAGTCTTCATGTTTCTTTTCATATGTTGGGATCCAAATGGTGGGGAAAGTGTCCCATATTTACACAAGTACTTTCAACCATGTCTGGCCATCCTCAATGACTCTTCCCCTGATGGCTTATATGCCACCTCTCAGACAAGTGCCATAAAACCATTTTAACAACAAAACATAACAATGACACTGAAAAACTTGCATCCTTCGATATATGAAAGATTCTCAATAAGAATACGAGAACCCTCTATAAAAATAACAATAAAAATCTCTTACAAATCTTTGAGGTGATGTACATTAAAAATAAAAAAAACAAACAAAATATCATTTAACACCAGTGCCAATATACAAAACATACTTAATAACTAACTTTAGCAGCCATCCTAACTGAATGGACCAACCATATTATATATATATATATATATATATATATATATATATATATATATATATATATATCATCATGTTGTGCCGCCAGCACGGATATCCCTGACCATCTCTCGCCACTTCTCCCTATCATTCATCGCCTCCGGCAGGTCTTCTGAATTACGTCCTGTGTCCTCACATAGCTGCTGTATGTAAGTTCGGGCCGGTCGTCCTGCTTTTGCTTGGCCATATGTGGGGGTCCATAGGAGTACATCACTTACGAGCTCGTCCTTGCTTCTCCAGCAGTGTCCGGCGTATCTGGCTCGTCTAACCTGTATAGTTTTCGTGATGGGAGGCATATAATTTTATTATAATAAAAAAACAACAAAAACCTACCAAATAAATAATGAAAATCAAAACCAATAGTCCCCCTTGAGGATGACCAAAGACCTAGTTGAAAGCACATTAGTAAATATGGGACACTTTCATTATTTTGATCCTGACATGCATAAAGAAACAAGTCTTGAACATCTAAGCATGGAGATAAAACAAATACTCCGTTATATACTCTCTAACCCTTATAAAACCTCAACATCCCACTTAAGTTGGAAATATTTATTCAGTATTCTTTTTACTGTACTTCATTTTTCCTTAAATAGAACCTTTTAATTGAATGATGTGAATTGACTAAAAGGACTGAATGGTTAATATATTCTGAGCTAGAAATGTGGGATTCCAAATAAAGCTAACAGAAGTTTCTTTGAGGTAATATATTTCACCTAAAAGAAACTTTTCATCTTTTAATGTTGGCTTCATTGCTTTAAGTTTCATGTTTTAAAAATACAATCATTAGATGAAACAAGAGTAATGAAGTCCTGTTTTTATCCTGCTCCTATTGCCCAGTATTTGAGCACTTGATTTTATAAGTAAAACATTTTTAAATGATTCGTTTATTCACATTATACAAGTATTTTTGAATCTGAAAAATAAGACTTGTTAGTTTAAAGTGTTCAGATTATAAAACATCTCATTTGTCCCCCATCCCCCACAATTTATTATTTCTGTCTGACTTAGCAGTATATTTCATTGCTCCTTCCCTCTAAACGACACCTGATGCATAAATATAGGTCTTTTTAGACTGCTATATCAAACTAAATAGTTTACTCAATACTAAATCTCCTCCTTTGTGACTATTTTGTGATTTAGATGAACTATAAAATGTCAATCAATACTCATTTCTTTAAAAAAAAAAAAAAAAATCAATAAGTTTGGCTCTGACATATTACGTTTAAGAACTATAAAAAATCACAGACTTTATGGTTTATTTCTCTCATAACATTACGTACAATCTTGTATTATAAACATGAGGTGCTTGTAGGTTTTTGCTTCAGTTGAAATAATTTCAAATTGCATTCATGTTTTGTAAAACACTTGATATTTTATATTTTTACATATACCATATTTGATGGCATGTAAGATGCACGGGTGTATAAGACGCACCCCGATTTCAGCAAGGCAAATCTAGTAAAAAAACATTTACTTAATACAAAATCTTGTATCATAAAGTGCCTCTTGGTTTTTGTTTCAGTTGAAACAATTTCAAATTGCATTCATGTTTTGTAAAACACTTGGTATTTTATATTTTTACATATACCATATTTGATGGCATGTAAGATGCATGGGTGTATAAGACGCTCCCCGATTTTAGCACAAAGTACTAATATTAAATATGATGAAATTAATATAATGAATATTATCAATGATAACTTTAAGTTTGCATAATAACCTTTTAGATAATGACAATAGGTATATGAAAGTTATCCTAAAGTCTAAGCTAATAGGAGTTGCCAAGTAGCTAATTTTGACCAATTATCATGAATTTTAAGCTTACATATGGCATATAAGATGCAAGGGAATTTTAAGATTTTTTTAGTTAAAAAAAAAAATGTACCTTATATGCTGTCAAATATGGTATATAAGATATTTAATGCTAAATGACCTGTGCACTTGTTGAGTTCTCATAAAAACTATTCTTCACCGTGATATTGATGCTTTTATTTAGGAAGGAAAGAAGATTATAAAAAAAAAAACAAAGTTATTGATGTTGTATTAAGAATTTGCATGTTTTTTTTTTGTTTAAGAAATCTTGAACTTAAGAGCAAAATTATCAGTTGGACTGGAAATTATATTCTAAGAGCATTTACATGTATTAGTCTTAAAAAGAAAAAAAAATTCTTATGGTATTTTTGTCTAGAGTATAGTTGCATTTTTCTCTTTTAAACATGTTTAAATACATTCCTTTTCTGAATTTATTCCATCCAAAAGTCAAACAATTTATGTGAAAAATTTAATGGTTTTAAGACATGATAGGCAAACAGTGTCTGTCCAATTTTAATCTTGTGTGTGTGTTATATAAGTAAGGGAGGAGCTCCTAAAGTTAACAAGAAATTTAAAGTATTTTAAATTGATAATGCCATATTACCATCTCCCTTTCTCAATGTAGCTGCTGTCTGATAACTAGGAAAAAAGGGTGCCAACTCCCTTAGTTTAGATAAACCATTTCACACATTGGATTGGGTATTGCAGACATGCAACACCCAATCTAATGTGTGGAAACAGTCTACATAGTCTATTATAAAAGGCAGTGTTTATTAGCAATGAACTACAGGGAGTGCATCAGGGTCAAAACCTTCCCGATGAAGTTGACTTGGTGTTGGGAAATATGATATTGAAGATCGAAACTCCCAATGACCCAAGTCAATCTACATCACTAATTATGCCTCCGGGCACCTTATTTAAGAGTATATATTTAGTAGTATACATACTCCAGCAAAAATAGAGGTGCCCTTGGTGTAATGGTTATCGTTGTAGGAAAATGGATACAGTGATGAGTTCAAATCCTGAACAAGGCTGATTGCATTTAACATAGCCCTGATACCCTAGGTAAAGTTATGAATTCAATTCTCCCTCTAGCTCTGGGTAAATAGTAGGGCAGACTGAGTTCTTCAGCCTTGGTTAAGCAATCAGTCTAGAAGAAAAACTCTAAATTCAAACCTGTGGAACTCTACTTAAAAACTGACCTTGTGTCACATCCTGCCTATGTAGAGGTGTTGGTAAATGCGTACTCCAGCAAAAATAGTATAAATTATGTGTGTGAGAGAAATGTCTGCACTTGTAAGTATTGCTCTGTGGTAAGTAAAAAACTATGGCAAGATCTTTATTTCCATCCTAGATGCTGGCATTAGTCAAATATTTTAGTTTAAGCAAATAAATTATCTTTTGTACAGTGCTTATTTGCATTGACTTATATATTGTAAATATTTTGATCCTTAATCTTTAAACATTGGTATAGGCTGAACTTTTAGGAATTTGTGTTTTAATTATAAAAAGTATTAGATATCTGCCAATAAATGATTAATATTAACTGTGCACAAATAAATGGATTTAATAATTAGGTAAGAATGTTTAATAGAATTACTAGATTTACTAGAAACCATTTTTGTATAAACAAATGAGCTCTAACTTGTTTAAAAATAGTTACCTACAAACTTTTCACTTACAAATCATATAATCAAGATTTGGCATAAAAATAATCCATAAGAGTTGATATACCATTGACATCTGTAATTCTTGGAGTTATGTGTCACTTTCTTTTGTGTGTGTATGTGTAATATATATATATATATATATATATATACACACAAGTAATCCAAATAGAAAGTGGGGAATTATAGAGAAACAAAGTCAGTTGACACTATAGCGTTTTGGTTCTGCTGAACCATCATCAGGACTGTGCGGGGTTTTATTAGTGATGTCAAGTGTAGATGGATGTATAAAAAGTGTAAAAAAATATATATATATATATAAAATGACCTTTTTTTTTTTTTTTTTTTTTTTTTTTTGTCATAAACAGCCAACTTTTCTTGTTATACAACTTTCCAAATTTTTATATATTTTTACATTTGCAATCAGTTGAGTATTCAATTTTGTACATAAAATGAGGGTACACTTTAAGCAAAATTCCTGATTCTACACCTACTCCAATAATTCTAAGACAAAATTTCCAATGATGAAAAAACATTTTAGAAATGGTTTGTTTGTGTAACATCAAATTTGTGATACCAGATGAGTAATTTTGATAAAAGAACTGAAATCTAGAAACATTTTTGTTTTTTGTTTGTTCTCCATTTGATTTATTAACGGAACATTATCAATCATTATTAGATTGAAAAAGTATAAGGGGTGAAATTGGTTTGATTTGAACTTCTACAAGCCAATGGCTGTCATTGAGTTGGCAGAGCAGTTGGTGCATTGACTTGGAGCTTCTCTGAGGTAAACGGAGACAAAAGTTAATCTTGTCAAAAGGTTTATTTGTTGTCATCACTCCTTCTCCTCCTCGCAAGTTTTTCATTGAGGTTGGAGTGACAGCAAGTTTTCATTACTCTATGTATTCTCGCTAATTTTAACAATTATGTCGGGTCTGGATGGTTTTGATTCTCCTACTCTTTTCCAAACCTTTGAGGGCCATTCCAAGGGGACCAGCTATATTATCATTCTTTACTGTCCTTTGGTGTGATAGAATTAAAATTTGAGTGAATTGGAGATATAAGAGCAACTAAACATTAAGGTAAAAGAAAAATAGTCAAAATTAATGCAGAATTTCGTGGGAAGAGGAAAAACCACTTTATATTCAAAATATTGATTTTTTTTTTTTTTTTTTTGACTTGATGAATTACCATAGAAGTGATTGTGATTTTTTTTTTTTTTTTTTTTTTTTCTCGATAGCTCTACAAGACTAGTTTAACTATTATGGCTGTAAGTTTCATAACTCCAATGTTAATAGTATTTTTTAAAGTCTAAGTTGTTTCTGTCTTGTCAAATAGGTTATTGAATGTAACAGATGTTTCTAAAGTTTTAACTGAGCAAAGTTTGGAAAAGTAATTTTAACATTAGGATATTGTAACAGTCTTTTGGTAGTTAGGCTCACCTGTTAGTGATAGCAGCATCTTTTAATCTTGAGATTCTGGGTTCAGGCCTGGGAAAGGTTGTAAGACCAGCAGCAAATCTCTCCTCTCTACACCACTAATGTTTAAAGATAGACTGCCTATATAAATTGTGGCAGGAGTTGTCTTAATAAAACTAAAGACTCTGTTGGACTGCCTAGGGACACCAGTTCCTGATTTTGAATCCATAATCTTTTTCCTAGACTTTCTACCCTACAATTTTAGTTTTAGTTAAGGAAGAGATGTTAATTGCATTTATAAACAAGTGCTATTACCATGGTTTTATTTATATTCATTAAAAATCTGCCATCCTGAATCTGGATGCAAGCCTAAGCAAGGTTGTATATAAGACCAGCAGTTGCCCATGCAGAAAGTCTCTCCTCTATACCCATCCTTCTCTAAAAGCAAGGGCCAATAGTAAGACCATGTTAAACTGTCTCAGGACTCCATCTCCTAGTTTTTTAATTCGTAATCCTTCTCCTAGACTGGTTACCACCAAGGCTCATTCTATCTTATTGTTTAAGCCATAGTTTGGGAAGAGATCTTAATTGTATTTATAAACATAAAAACTTTTTTTTTCTTTTTTTTTTTTTCTTCGATTATTCAAACAAAGCTGTCTTGGTAGTTTTATCATAGCCTATGCAAGTCAACCAATTGTTCGTTTGTTTAACAAAGAACAGTTTAGCTCTTATTTTTTTTTTCTTTTTAAGAGAAAGCAAGAAACACAATAGAAGAAAGAGGAAAAGATAAAGTATATAAAAGGCGATTATCAAAACAGCTCAAGGGTCTCCCTGAGCTGCTAATGCTATCAATTAGTCAGCAATACTGTTCTGTTTTTCAATGCCTTTTTTCTTCCCCACACACTCTATTTTTCTCTTGCCTCTGTGGAGATTATTAATTAAAATGCTGATATTGATCTTCCATACTCCTAAAAATGTAAATACCGAAGAGGCATCTATGGGATTCACATACACATATTTGTATATAATTTTTGTGCAAATATACGCACGCACGTGTATTTATATAGAATGTACACACATTACTCATGTGTATAATCTGGGCATTAATTTATTTTTTTAAGCTACAACAGGATGTGGAAGTGGTAGGAATGTGACAGCTTTTTTTTAATCAGGTTATAGTTTTTTTTTTTCTTCACTTGGAAAAAAAGTGTAGGTGGCTTATTTTCTTTCCTGTGACCTACATTTTGTAAGAGATAACTGAATATGTATGGAATCATTACTGTTTTGTTTCATTTTGAAATGGAGATATGCCAAACTTAGAATCATAAAGAACTTAAACCAGCTCAAAAAAAAAGTATTCTTTTTTCTTTTTCTTCCCCCCTCTCTCTTTCTCATTAGTCTCTCTATCTCTCTTGTCCATTCTACCCATGTATTTCTTTCTCTTTCTTGTCCTTCCTGCCTATGTATTTGTCTCTCTTTCTATCATCTATTCTGCCCACGCACCCATGTATTTCTCTCTCCCCCACCCATTTTGTCCATGTATTTCTCTCTCTCCCCCACCCATTTTCTCCATGTATTTCTCTCACTTTCTCTTGCTTGTTCTTTCTGCCCATGTCTGACTGTCTCTTATTCTTTCTACCCATCTCTCTCTCTCTCTCAAGAATTTTTCTTTTTCTTTTCTTGATTGTTTTTGGTCAGCTTTACATGAAAGTTTTGGGTAACTTTTCTTTTCCACATGAGACCTTCGTTTCTTATCAAGACTTATTAAATATTGAAGCAGATTTATATTATTTTTTAATAAAGGATTTGAAGAAAATCTTTTTTTTAACTATGCTTAGATTTGGTTCAGATATGAATAATTTTCTCTAAAATAGGATTTGCTTGATACTTTTGCAAAAAAAGTATTGCCCCTTTTTCCTTTATCTCTGTAAAATAGTGACTTTTTTTTTTTTTTTTTTTTTTTCTTAGTTTAATTTATAGTCAATTTTCTTCTACAATCTTAAATTACTATATTCTTTCAGTTAGATGCTCATGGTACTCCAGTTATTGTTGTAGGACTTAGATATGGCAACTCAAGTTCAAATCCTAGAATAAACTATTTTCACATAGTGCTAATGATACTCTTAAGAAATTTATGCATCTAATTATTCTTTAGTAATGGAAATTTAGAAATTTACTAAGCTTTTTGCTTAGATGTGGCACAAGGCCATATGAAAGGGGCACCCAATGAGACTCGAACTCACTCGTGTAGGTTTGCTAGTCGAGGGTGAATAGTAGGGTAGACTTGGTTCTTTAATTTTGATAGGGCAACCAGTCTAAGAGACTTAAAAAAAAAAAATTGACCTTGTGCTGCATCCTATTTGTACATTTGTGTTATATGTCTCAATAGATGGAACCCATTAATATAATGCGCTTGTCTCAGTAATAAATCATTGGCGGTCATTTGGAACATATCCTATTAAAAAAAAAAAAAAAAAAATGCATACTTTGAGCTAGACATCAAATCGGTAACTTTTTGTTATTATATTGGCTTCCTGGACATGCATTTTTTTTTTTTTTTTTTTTTTTTTTTTTTTTAGTTTCTTGTCTCAATAATCATATTAATGGGTTGCATCTATTTTGAGACAGTTTTAAATGATTTTGTCTTCAAATAATTTTTTCCTCTTGTCCAAGGCATTGTGATCAAGGATTAATAGTTTTAGTATACTATTTTTAAATCTGAAACCAAAAAGAACACATCATTATTAATAGTGCAATCACATTGGTCCCATGTATATTGAGACAGCCTATGTTAATGGGTTGCATCTATTTTGAGACAGTTTTCAATGATTTTGTTTCCAAATAAACAGTGATGCAAAATATTTTTTCCTCTCTTGTCCAAGGTATTGCAATCGAGCATCAATAGTTGTCATAATGTACCATTTTCAAATTTGAAACAAAAAGAACGCATTTGTAGTTATTAGTCACATGAGTCCCATGTATATTGAGACCCCCCCTTCTCTTCCCCTCTCTCTCTCTCTCTCTCTCTCTCTCTCTCTCTCTCTCTCTCTCTCTTTTTTGTGTGTGTGTTCAGTGTGCAAAAATATTCTTAGAATTAATCAAGACAATTGGAGAATTTAGTTAAATAATCAATTTATAATTTTAGTATGATCTTCACCTGTAAAGACCATTATTTGTCAATATTATGGAGGTGCCCATGGTGTAATGGTTATCGTCGTAGGAAATGGACTTGGCGACACGAGTTTAAATCCTGGACGAGAATGATAGCATTTCACATAGCACTAATACCCTTGGGAAAGGTATGAATCTAATTATTCTCCCTCCAGCTATGGGTAAATAGTAGGACAGACTAGGTTCTTCAGCCTTGGTGAGGCAACTAATCTAGGAGAAAGAAAACTGAATTGAAACCTGTTAAATTCCGCTTAGAAATCGACTTTATCATATCCTGCCCGAGCGGAGGGGTTGGTAAATATGATTATTTGTCAATATTGGGCTATCACAAATTCTTCTGAGAGATGACTCAACTGTATCCTTTGCAGGACTTATCTGGCAAATAGATAAGTGATGAATGATCCTCTTTTTTGAGTTCAAATTGTTTGCTATATTTGTATGACTATATGTAATTATTAGTGTGAATGACAGTTTTGATGTGCTTTAATAAATTCTCCATCACAAGGTATTGTATTATTAACACAACTAGTTCATTATTAAGGTGGTGTGTGCACATAAGTTTCATGGCTCAGTTTGCCGAATAATTTCTCCCAATAATTAAATAGATCATTTATAGCCTCTGTACTTTAATTTCTCATGATTTCGTGGGGCTAACATAAGATTATCCGACCTGTCTGTAACGCCGAATTTGCACTGTGGCCCCAGTCAGCTGGGACTGCAGAATACACTGATTGCATCTCTGCGGAGAGGTAAGACTCTTTCAACGAGTGTTCTGGATATGATGCTAAACAATGTTGAAGCTTTGGAGAATCAGAAGTACCTCTTCATTACCATCACTCCCAGGTCCACTCTGGCTCGGAGTGGTAGCCTATCTGTGGGTGAAATAAAACTAAACTGTTTGAAATTAACTGTTTTTACATTTAACTGTATGTAAACAAAAGTTTGTACTTATACTAAACTAAACTGTTTGAAATAGAACTGGTTTGGTTTTATGGCACATCAACCATTGTCAGTTATTAATGTCAAATCCATTTTTAAACATAAAACAGTTCTATTCCAAACAATTCAATTGAGCATAAGTACACAGTTCAATTGGCAAAAAACATTTCTATTTCAAGCTATTCAGTTTAGTCAAACAGTTTTTATTAAAACAATTCAGTTTAGTATAAGTATAGTTTTTTGTTTACAGTTAAATGTCAAAACAGTTCCATTTCAAACAATTAAGTTTAGCAAAAGTACAGTTTAATTCTAATTGACCCATAGATAGAACCCTATCACATACTACTACTCTGGACCTGGGAGCGATGGCAATGAAGGAGTACTATGCATTCCCCAAATTATTGGAACTTCACCATTCAGATTGTTTAGTGTTATATCCAGGACACATTGGGGGGGGGGGTAGTCTTAGTACCCTGCAGAGATATTGGAGTATTCTACAGCCCCAGCCGATTGGGCAAAGAACTGTTTTGAGATTTAACTGTGTAAGCAAAAAAACTGTACTTATACTAAGATACTTTTATCAAAATGATTTAATTTTGTGTTTAATGGCTCAATGTTGATATGCTATAAAACAACCAATCAACCTAAATTGCACTGACTGCATTATTTGCTGAGGAGTAAGACCTTTCCTCACAAGAAAGTCTCACAAATTGCATCTGATGAAGCTCCATTTCTTCAGCTCTGAGGAGTAGTTACTTTCATTGCTATTACTCCCAGGTCCACTCTGATCCATATGTTATACTTATTAAGGTCTCATAGGTCAAGTAGATCTGTGTGCAAATTAGATGGGAATACTTGAAACCCTAAGACTACCAATTATTTGTATCAATAGTTAATTAAAGCTGTACTTATTTATTAAGGATTATTATGAGTTGAAACCATATAATTGCTTACAAATTATTGGTGTTGGTTAGGAATATTTAAAATCATAAGACTGGAAATTTTTTTAAGATTAATGACTTGAAGATTATAGCTTACTTTGTTTATAAAGTATTAGTTTTTAATAATTGCTTGAAATATTTGAAACTATATAACTAATATATTTGCATTTGATAGGCACACTTAAAATCATATTAGATATAAATTATTTGTATCAGAATAGTTGCTTGCAAATGATAATTTTTAAAAGTTACTTAAAACCATATAATTGTTTTGGGATGGGGAAGAAAAAAAATGACTTGGATATTGAATAATCTAAGAAGGTTTGATATGCCATAAAACATTCTAACCAACACAAGATTATATGAATTGTTTTTAAATAAGAGCATTGATTTAATTGATTGGTAGTGCCAGAATGGGAATCATTTGGTACAGTTTTAAGAACTATCTTGATATTTACTCTCTCTTTGTTATTCTTTACTTATTATTGGGCAAGACAAATAAAACATTAAAACTATTATAAACAATATATTGATTAAGAACTTTTTTTTTTTTTTTTTTTCTTCAAATTTCTAAAATTTGTGGTATTGCGCATTCTTTCTGTACTTGGTCACTTGCAGAATTGAGAAAAAGCTAACTGAACTTTTAAAGACATTTAAAAACCAAAAAACTCTTCATCCCTATTTCAAGGGTTCATTAAAGAGGACGTTTAAAAATGTCTTGTCTATTCTGATTTCTAAGTAGTTTTTTTTTTTCCCTCCGCTATGGCTTTTTCTTTGACTGAAAAATGACTATTGGTAACACAGTTAAAGAATTTATAAATAAAGCAAGCACTTGAGAAAATGGTTAAATTTTGTTGATATATAAGGGACATAATAATAAAATGGATTAAAGAATAACCTTTTTTGATTAGCCAGTTGATGTAGCAATTAAACTAGGGAATCCTCTATCTTAGTCTCTTCATATCTTGTCTTGGCCAGTTAGCTGGAGCTGCTTTTTTGCAGAAGGGTGCCCCCCCCACCACCACCACAGGTGTCTTGGATATGACACTAAACTATCTGATGGTGAGGTTCCAGTAATGCTAGAGCTTTGGGGAATACAA
>CAUZXS010005804.1:12500-60000 GCA_963585895.1 Sepioteuthis lessoniana | reverse complement strand
GTGTTAATTTGACCAATTTCCTTCAGGTCATTTTTCTCTCTTCACCATCTGGTGTTCTACTTTTTAAAATAATGTTACATTTTCAAATACTGGGTTGAAAACTGCTCAAGAATTAACTGGTGGAAACATTGTGCTAAGAACTTGAAAATTGAAGACATTAATCCTGATAAATCTCAAGTCAAGGCATTGAATGGATTCTGAAGCATAACATAGACAGTTGTACTTGCTATACAACAGTGCTTATCTCAACTCTATAAAGTTAACATGTATTTCAAAATGCAAATAAACTGATTGAATTACTGAAATTGTAAAGACAGCATGAATTCTTGAAAGTAAGATTATGCTTAATCTGAATTTAGATTGATGCCAAAAATAATCCATAAGAATTGTTGGCTAAGGAAATAAAAGGAACAGGATTTCTCTAAAAATGAAAAATATAATTTTTATTCTGTAAAGGGCTGTTCCTTAAATATGTCACTGATACAGAGTGCAGCAGAAATACATCGCACATTTTAAGCTGTCTCTTGTGTGGTGCAAATGAATTTGGGCAAATGACAATGGTTATTCCATCTAGCCATTATTTTTATGTATAAATCAAATGGTTCCAAAGCAGAAGCATGTTTACATGTTAGAATATATATATATATATATATATATGAGATTGCACTGCAAAACTCTCACAGTCTGGGCTTCTAACACTTCAACATTTTCCAGGTAGCCCTCTTCTCATTAATGAATCTATGGTTCTGAAATTTTCAACACAGCAGTATTGATTTTTTTTTTTTTTTTCCCCCCCTCTTTCTATCCGGAACAGTATTATTCTGTTGTAACATGAAATGCACACTCCAGCAACTACAGATTTACTAGTTTAAAAAAAAATGTCTCTTCATCAAATGCAGTGTGCACTGACTGGATTGAGCTACCATTACCATTTGCCCAAGTTCACTTACCCCATATAAATGACAGTTTAAAATGTGGTAGGTATATCTGCTACACCTTGTAAATGAATTATATTTTTGAGGATAGGGAAAGTTTTCTTGCCTATGGTGGAAGTAACAGAAATTAATAGGTAGAATAAACAATTTGAAATTTCCTTTCCAAATATACAAACAGCTGAACTGTTCATTATTTATTTATAATTTGAGTTAAATTTTTTTTCTCCCTTAAACTTCCTAATAAACCTTCCTATCTTTTGAAGTGAGGAGCAGTAATTAAAAATAAATAGATACCTCTGAGCAGAAGCACCTGAAAAAATAATTGGGTTACTGTGTTCCTGTTAGTTGGCTTGATTCCTCCAATACTTTTCCATTTTCTGCTTTAACTTTTAATTCTGTCTTTTTAGATGTGTGTATTGGTTTGTGTTGAAGTTGTTCATTTTGAATTTGTCTATCTGTTAAAGTTTGGCATTTAGCCAAACAAAAGAATCTTTAGATTTTGAAACCACGGGAATTTATCTGTGAGGTATATAATGTGTGTATAATGAAGAATAGAATAATTGCAATCTTAGTCTGGCGTAAGGCCCAAATAGTAAAGTATGTGATAGAATTTTTGTATATGACCCCTAGATGTTTTGATAAAACTAAATTTTTTTTTCTAAACTGAAGATACTGGGGGAGAGGTTTCTAAGGGAACGATCACAATATTAGGTATTATTACCAAACTCTACATAAAAAATCTGACAGTTTGCATCAGGTGAGGCTGGAGATCTAGGCAGTGTGAAATACTCCCAGACCCACTTTGGCCTATTTGGGTACCCATTTATAGGTCAAATAGATCTGTTTAACAATTATTTGATAGGACAAGAAATTCTTTAACAACATAAAAAATGTAAATGTACAATGAACAGGATTCTCTAAACTAGGCATAAAATAACGGGTTAACATGCTATCAAAATTGGTTAAAATTTTGTAACCAAAAAATGGTGTAAATATATGAAGTGTATTTTTGGACTGTTACCTATTCATATTTTTGTTTAAGTTTAAATGTTAGACACCCCTCCACCTCCACGAGTGTCCTGGATATGGCATCAAACAATCTGATGGTGAGGTTCCAGTGATCCTGGGGCTTTGGGGAATGCGAAGCACCCCTTCATTGCCATTACTCCCAGGTCCACTCTGGCCTGGTATAGTAGCACTTGATAGAGCTCTATCTATGAGTTAAATAGAACTAAACTGCTTACTTATGCTAAACTGAACTGTTTGAAATAAAACTGCTTTTAAATAGAACTAAATTGTGTGAATATGCTAAACTGAATTGTTTGAAACGGAACTGTTTTTGACATTGAAACTGTGTTTACACTAAACTGAATTGTTTAATTTAGAACTGTTTTGACATTTAACTTAGTAAACAAAATCTATACTTATACTAAACTGAATTGGCTGAATTGGAACTGTTTGAATAAACTGAATAGCTTGAAATAGAAATGTTTTTAACAATTAAACAGTGTACTCATGCTAAACTGAATTGTTTGAAACAGAACAGAATATTTGTATAAAAACGGATTTGGCAATAAATAACCTACAAAGGTTGATATGCCATAAAACCCAATCAACCATTTAGTTTGAATAATGTAGTTTGATAATCTCCTATTTTGTGATTGTATAAGGTTCCACTAGAAATAGTAAAATCCTGGTATTGACTGAAAAAAAAACTTTATTTAAAAAAATGAATTAAGATTAATAGGCAAATGTATGTATGTCTGAATTAGTGGTTAACAAGTTAAATCTCACTGGATGTTTTGTACATGACTAAACTTATCACATTTAGTGAATGTTAAACTGTTTGAGTCTTTTAGTCTTGAAGTTTCCTTCATTGCCATTTTTCTCGGCTCTATTCTGACCTACTGTAATAGTTACCTGTTAGGGTCTCATCTATAGGTCAAAGAACTATTCAATCTTTAAGTAGAGATTATTAATATTAAATAGAAATACTTGAAACCGTTTAACAAATGATTGATATTAAATAGAATTATTAGTGTTAAATAGCAATACTTGAAACCATGAGCTCTAACTCATTTGAAATAAAGTTACCTATATGCTATTGACTTAAAAATTGTATAATCTATATGTATAAATAGGATTTGGCATCAAATAACCATCAAGGGTTGATATGCCATTAGACCAAATAACCTAAGTTTCTTTGTGTATAATGATAATTTGAAAAATAAGGGAATGAAGATAAAAGCATTTTAAATGAGATTGGTTGACTACTGGTGTCATCTTGCTTACTGTTCTTTGGGATGAATTCTATGTGCTCATTAGGAATGAGAATATAAAGTCAGAATACATAACCACTTTGTCTGTAGGTTTGTGAAGAGGTGAGAAATTTATGTGAAATGCTTCAAGGAATTGAACACTTAAGATGCCCATAATTCCTCCCATGGGTATTGATGTTGTATGAACCTTCCTGTAATGTTAGGAACTTTATAAATTGAAAATTTAAATTTGGATATAAGATTTAAAACTTAGAATGTACCTTAGATGTTTTCTTTTATAGGGTAAATATATTATAACTTGCATAATTCCCATTATAAATTATTGGATTATTTATTGATTGGTAATTTGGTTTGTTTTGGTTTTCTGGCATATTGACCATTGTTGGTTATTTTATGCCAAATCCTGTTTATTAGATTATAAATTTATTTCCATCCTGTTTATGTGTTTTTGATATAATCAAAAAAAATTAACAGGACTTCTTCAGATCTAATGGATAAAATAAATCAGATTTATTTTATCCATTAGATCTGAAGAAGTCCTGTTAATTTTTTTCATGTTTTTTTGATTTTATCAAAAACACATAACAGGATGGAAATAAATTCATAATCCTAATGTGACCGGTTTTGTTTTTTCTTAAAGAAATTATTGCTCTGTAATGTCGGTTACATTGAGCTCTTTACCAAGAAAATTTAAATGTTCACTGTTGAATGTTTTTTTGTCCTGATGGAATTTCTCCCAACTCTGGTTTAACTGGACCGAATAATACTATATATATATGCGATTTGTAAACACATTTTGTAGATACAGTTAAATAATCAAATAATTCTAACAATTCAATTTTGCATAAGTTATTTGTTTGCAGTCAGTTTAAATGTCAAACAGTTCTATTTGGCCTATAGATAGGACTCAGTAAGGTGCCAGAGTGGACCTGGGAGTGATGGCAGTGACAAGGTGCTCCATGTTTTCCAATGGAGCCTCACCATCAGATTGTTTAACATCATATGCAGAATACTCATTGTAGGGGTCTTAGCCCTCTACAAAGATGCAGTCCATGTATTCTACAGCCTCAGCTGACTGGGCTTAGTTTTGTTTGCGTATGGCTTTCAAGATGGTATTAGTATTTGCATGTTAAGAGCATGACTAAACAATCTTTTCAAATCTCTCTAATAAATTTACTGTTTGGGTTTTAATAGCATGTCAATCTGAGGTTATTTTGTTCCTTGAGGTCAGAGAATCATGTTCATTGTACTTTCATATTTACTTTTTTTTTCTGTTTTTCATATATTAACATTTTAAATAGGTTTATTTGAATATAGATGGGATCTTAGTAGGTACTATTACTCCAGGTCAGTGGACCTGGGAGTAATGGTCATGAAGAGGAACCTTACCTCTGCAGGGAATAATGTCTCTGTATTCTAAACCTTACTGACAAGAATAACCAGAAAAATGACAAGACTGAAATATTATAGGCTATGTTGAGAAAAGAAGAAAGTGAAAATGAGAAAAATACAGATGTAGTGTAGTCTATCTAATCATTACCCATGAAGAAAATTTCTTAAATGCTTTACCATAATGGAATTTATTTATTTCCTCTACTGAAACAAAGTTGCAAATTATATGAATGTTTGTAGACATAGTTTGGTAAAAATGCTCAGTGATGTGTGACAGTTAAAAATTTCTCCGGTTATGAGGCCATATTCTAAATGATTGCAAAAACACATTTTTCTTTTTGGCTTTGACAGAACCTATTAAAAAGATTAATATATAAAATAGGGTTATTTAAAAGGCATACTTTTTATCTGTACTATTTCTTAGCCTAAAAAAAACAAACAATTCTATAAACAAGTCTTAAATATTAGGTTGAAGTCTGTAAATTTGTTCCTCATAAAACTTATAAACATTGCTTGATAAAGTCTTCAGTGCTATAAAAGATTTTAGCTTTGTGTGTTTGGTTTCATTTTATGATACATCAACCATTGTAGGTTATTGATACCAAATCCATTATTCATATAAACAGTTCTATTTCAAACAATTCGGTACAGTTTAGTTCTATTTGACCCATAGATAAGACGCTCTCAGGTGCTACCACTCTGGGCTAGAGTGGACCTGGGAGTGATGGTAATAAAGAGGTACTCCACATTCCTAGAGCCTCACCCTCAGATTGTTTAGTATCATATCCAGGACACTTGTTGGGAGGGCCTTACCCCTCTACAGAGAAGCAGTTGGTGTATTCTACAGCTGTAGCCAACTGGACAAAGCTTTGTGTGTGCATGTCTGTTAGAGCAGCGTAATCAATCAACATCTCTTAGTGACTATAAGTTTCTTGCCAATGTGATCAATGTCTCATGATCACATCAATGAGAAACTGATAGTCACCAAGCAACATTGATTCTGTGTTGCTCTGACTTATGTCTACATATCTTCTCTCACAAATATTGAGCACTCTTTTATTTATGAATATAGTAAACTACATTTTTACACACATCATTGAAATAAAAGAAATAATTTTTATTTTTTATCACCAAAAATTGATTTGCATTTAAATTCACTTAATATTTAATAAAGGTTTATAACTGTTTCTGAGTAAAATTTATCCAGCTAAAAAATACAGTTAACAAAAATCCTGATTCATTTGAGCTTAAACTTGTTTGGGCATTCAGATCTTAGGTTGGCCATTTCTCTCCAGTCAAGATTTCTTGTAATCCATTCAGGTACTTGATGATAAGCAATAGTATAAATATATGCTTTGAAGTAGTGTTGGAGTGGAAAAAAGAAAAAAATCAAACTTAAAGAAGCTACCAAAAAAAAAAAATTGAAGCTAGCCTAGAAGGTAAATTATCCTCATCAATGTATTGACCCAAATGATAAGAGGATTCTTCAGAGAATTTCTTCACCTGCCACTTGACAAGAAAAACATGGCACCATTGAAAAAGCTGAAGTGAAAGAAATGCAACCAAGATGCCAATCAGCAGTTCTGCCTCCTTCAGCAAGTCTTTCCACTCAATTGAGTCCAAGTGTCAAAGCCACTTCTTTAGTTTCTGACATTTCAGAAAATCTCATTCAACAAATAACCGATTCCATCTTTGCTGCATTAAAGACCTGAATGTCTTCATTATTAGTTTTACCAGCTCTTTTTTAAAAAGGCTGTTGATGGTGAAAATTCCTGTAAGGATAATTAGTTTTAGATTTTTATCTGGAAGTGGGGATGGGTGTGCTAATTACAATATTTGATGGTACTCTTTGATTGTTTTTATGAATTTAAATAATTGAAGTACAATTAACCTTTTATTGTTTTTGATCTATTATTATCTAGAAGGAAATTAAATGAAGCATTATAAACTAGTTGTGAATATCCTGTATGTATCTGTGTGTGTAATATATATATATATATATATATACACACACACACACACACACAAAATTTAAATTGTGTCCATAATTTGAAATTTTTCTGGGTTTTATGCCTACTTTGTTTAGTTCAATATTTAAACTGGTGAATAAAATTGAGATTTAATGATACAAGACTAATTGAAATGATCACACGCGTATATATCTCTCATTGGAGATGTTAAAAAGTAAAAACTATCATAAAATAAAAACACCACCTAGCAAGATTTTATTTTAACAATACACTTAAATAAAGCAGTTTCCAGTTCAATTTGCTACTGAATAATTTTTGTAAGACTTGCTTTTGTTGAACATTGAAAACTACTCACACACACACACACACACACACACACACACACACACAGAGGTAAATAGTCAGACAGACTGGGTTTGTTAGCCTTAGTTAGGCAACCAGTCTAGAAGGAAAACTCTGAATTCAAACCAGCTTTTACTGTGCTTTAAAAAATTGACCTTGTGTCTCATTGTGCTTATATTGAAGGCTATGGGTAAATACATACCTACCATAGCAAGGTGCTCCGTATTGAGTGTAGGTACTGTGTTCATTCTTTACCATACTTCATGGTAATGATATGGCAAACTTGCTCAGATCATTGCTAACCATGTAAAAAGCCTGTTAAAGTCGTCTTTGTTCCTTTCTTTCACTGTAGGCTGTTTAAGTTTTTGATGTTTTCTTCAATATATTCATCTCTTTATAACAATGTCTGACTTTTGACTTGATTGTTATTACTAGTGTCAGGTTTTCATTATGCTATTCTATATTCATATATTCAGTGTCTACTCAACTAAATGAATATATGTTTGTTGTCTACACAGACTATTACTTGTTCTCGTCAGCAAATATATACATGTTTTGTTTTCTTGTTCAGTGTAGAATTAAAGAAGAAAAGCTATTGTTGTGATTCAGTGTGTAAATATAATCGGAGAAGTTTTTATCCCTCCTCTCTTTTTCCTTGAAGTTGTTAATCATTTTAATTTATGCTATATTTCAATCAAAATTTGATTAGAACATTTAGTCTGTGATAAGTATATTCATTTTGTGAAATTGAACAGGCACATAATACTTGATTAAAAAAAAAAAACATTGTTTTATTTTTATTCCCTATAACCTCTAAGCATAAAATAATCTTAGATAAATTGATGTTAAAATTAATCTAATTTGCATTGCACAGTAATTAGTTATATTAAAAATATCAATGATTTTAAAAATGACATCTAGCATGAACTCTGACCCTACAAAATGATTGTTGCAAATTGGACTGGAAGTTGGGATTTTTTGAAAGAGTATTTCTTCATGAAATGAAAGAAAACAAAAATAGAATTGTATAATCTACTATTGGGTTACTCTTACATACATACTACCCTGACTGAAATCATGGAATTAGAACACTTAGAGGATGTTCCCATATGGTTTTATTATTTATCAGTAAATTAATTAATAACATAGATGAAAAACATTTTTCTTTTACAGCCAAACATTTTGTACAGATAATTGTCTTGCAATGACCCCCTGAAAAAAAAAGAAGTGGAGGGAAAAATTTGTTTAGTAAACGGGATTGAATTAGTGCAAACCCCCAACACATTAAACATGTCTCCCTCCAGCTATGGGTAAATAGTAGGACAGACTGGGTTCTTCAGCCTTGTTGAGGTAACTAGTCTAGGAGAAGGAAAACTCTGAATTCAAACCTGTTAAACTCCGCTTAATAATTGACCTTGTGTCATATCCTGCCCAAGCAGAGGGGTTGGTAAATAGGATTAAACATGTCTTCCTTTGTCTCTTTCTAGCAGTGGTTTAACTATGATTTTGAAATTTTATTTATGGAACTAAAAGATGTTGACAAAAAAAAAAAGACTAAACGGACTATTCTAGTACAACATGAGTAGGTAGTAAACACAGACGTGTTCTGCTTTTTATAACTTATCAGTCACAACCTAACCGTGGCCTCCGATATATATTACCAAATCCTGTCATATGATTAAAGTTGACTTGCTGACGTCACACTAGTAGAGTTCTGTTTTATTTACTACACGGCGTCTTTCAGCGTTGACTCGGTTTCAGAACGAAACATGCCTTCCCCTTGTCGTACCAAAGTGCAAAGGGATTATAAAAATGGACCGAAAGTTCATTGTTTTTTGTTTTCAAAAAGTAAACATTTATTTGATAAATGGAAACATGCCATTAAAAGAAAGAATTTTACCCCAAGTCCATTTAACAAAGTGAGTAGTTAAAATTTTAATAACCATTTATTTCAACAGGCGCTAAAATCAAAATTTGTTAAAAAATTAGTTTTGCTGTAGCACAAGAAAGAAAGCAGTAAAATTTAAACTGAAGCCGAAAAAACTTGTTAAACATAATGACTTAAAAAGGATGATATGCAGTAAAAAAAAAAAAAAATAAATAAATAAAAATAAACAAAAAATGAATTCATAAGTTTTTGATAGGCATATTTCTTTATTCCACTAAATTAACCCCGATGACTATTTTTTTTTTTTTTTACTATATATCCTTAACGATTCATTCATTCAACAATTAATAAGATGTAAACTATGTTGTGGTTTCTTTTGAAATTATTTTTCAGGTATATGAACTTCATTTTTGACCTGAAGACATAAAAAGAGAATCGTCAGCATTTGATAAAAAACCGGTAAAACTATTACAGTTAAACTTGAAAGACCGTATCTTTATGATGGTGCTATACCTAGGATTTTCCGAATTGTCCCTCCTATTTATCTTCATTGACCTCCTTTAGAAAGTCACCAAAGTCTAAGAAAATTCAAAGGGAAAATTTTGATCTGAAAAGAGCTTTAGATCAAAGTATTGCAGATGACCTAGCATGTAAAAAAGAAAAAAGTTCCATAACATTAATGATATGGAAGATAAATTAAATTTTGACAGAAATTATTGGACCATTATTAGGAAACAGGATAAACTTATTTGCCATACCATCCAATCTCTATATCATAAAATGACCCTGTCTATTGTAATTGATTCTGATTTTGCAGCACATGTGTTCTGTAATGATGTGGAAATTTACAGAATAGGGGAGTATAAGATTCCTAACTTTGTAACTGATATAAATATTTTTGGAATTTTGATCTCAAACCTTCATAAAATAGACATAGAAGAACAACAAAGCAAACGGCAAAATGATATTTCAATATTAAAATTGATCATGGCATTTCTGTTATTACTGCAAGAGGAGTCAAATATTACAGTGCAATTAAATTTATATATGAACAAATAAACCTAATGACACTAAATAAGTTCAATTATTCAACAGAAATGATGATATTTTCTTCATTATTATATAACTGTTCTCCTACTGGATACAGACTGTTAAGACTCAAAAAATGTAATTTCACCAAGCTATTCAACCATTAGAAAACTTACCCTATCAACCTCTATGGATCCTGTTGTTGAGCAACATAACAATTTTCTTGTGTATATAAAAAAATAAGTTCAAGTTACTTGTGCAGAAAGATATCACAGTATCTTTACTTATTGATGAGATTCATCTAAAACCTAATTTTGATTATAAAGGTGGCAATGGCTTAGCCAATAACACCAGTGAAGTGGCAACAAGTGCATTTGCTTTCATGCTAAGTAGTGTGTTATCGAATTATAAGGATGTTATACATATAATGCCGACTAAATGTCTTAAAGCAGAAAATTTATTCAACATAATTAGAAGTTTGATAGGCTTTAAAGTATTGTGTGTAATAATGGATAACAATGCAATCAATAAAAAAGCTATGTCTTTATTTTGTACCCCAGCAAAACTTTCAATTGTATATCCACATCCAGTTCTCAAGTCTAGACCTCTTTCTTATTTGACTCAGTCCATATTTTAAAATGTATCACAAACAACTGGCTTGGTCAAAAAGATGCAAGTAAATGCATGATATTTCCAAAGTTTTGTTTCAATGGGAATCATGAATTAGATAATGTCCAAAGTGTTCCATTTTGTACCTTACCAAAACTTCATGCCCTGGAATCACAATCACTTCTAAGACATGGTTACAAAATGACTGCCAAAGCCCTTTCTCTTAGTAATCTTGAAAGGCAAAATGTTAATTTAGTGTTATAAATATTTAATGAGTATACTATTCAGGGACTGCTAACTTTAGGAAAAGAAAAATGTTTGCCCAATTTTGCTGAAGTTGCGAAATTTATAAATATATTTTTTATTTGGAATATAATGAATGTGAAAACACCAGTTAAAGGTTGGAATCTTCAAAATAAATATTGCAATCCATTAAAATTAAATGAATAAAATTATGCATTTCTAACAATATTTTGTAACTGGTTGGAATCTCGGGATAGCATTCCTGGAAAAAGTGGTAAATTAACAAAGGAAACATTTACTGCTTTACACCATACCACTTGCGCCATTTTAGAACTTACATAATATTGTACAGAAGAATTGAAAATGGTGTATATATTACCTGGAAAAATTCAAACTTGATCATCTGGAGGCAAGATTTGGCCAGTATGGACAACTTAGTGGTGATTGATATTATATCAATACGTCTGTTATCCGTTTTAAAACTTAGCCTGCCTCTTAATAATCAAAGTATTAATTTGATGAATTTACAAGAAGTGAATTGGAATGAAATGACAGAGGAACAAAATTTAGATGTTTATAAATTTAACATAGATGTAACTGATAATGATGTTCATCAGTGCAAAGAAGTCCTGTCTATTATAATATATTTAGTGGGTTATTGATGTTATGCCATTTAAAAAAAAAAAAAAAAATGAAATGTTATAGTTGCAAAAGTTTAGTATCAGGAAGATGATATGCTACCTGATATAAAGTTATTTTCAAGGAATCAGTAGAGGTTCTCTGTTATATCCCAATGATGTAACAACAAATTTAGTACTATACAATTATATTATTATTAATAAACTTGTAAAGAATCCTTCTTTTCTTCATTCAATGAATCAGAGAATTGTCTATGTACATAACATTTGATGTTTTGGCTAATGATGAACTTCTTTTACATGTTAACTCATGTGGTGAAGGTCACAGCATTGAAAAAATAGAAAAAATGATTGTCTAGAGCTCTTCTAATGCATTATTAAATAATTTTTGTAGCAAGGAAAATGATAATATTACTTGTAAGAAGTTAAGTAAAAAAAAAACTTCGAACATTCAACTGAATTTTGACACATAAAAAGACTTTTATAAGTTTGATTTTTTTTTTTTTTTTTTTTTTTTTTTTTTTTTTTAAAACAGTAACTTGAACTTATTTAGTTTGAATTACTTTGATTGAATTTAATTTGTTACATTTTAAAAATATTTTTAATAATTTTTACTTATTTATTGTTGCTTCTTGTTTGTTCCTAAATTCTAATGATACTATTGTTGGTTACTTAATTGCTATATTTGAGTGATTCTGATGTAAAAATTCTTGCAATTAAAATAAGTGATTGTGATTTTTCATAATTAAAAACATGAAAATTTAAGCAGTGTTTGTTAAATTGTTTTTAAAATTTAGACGAATAAACGAAAAATTTTATCTTTAAAACCGTGTTTATTTACTAACACGACCAACAGTGATGTTTATGTTTATATTTTCTTATTAATTGTTTTTTTAATTTTAATTAAAATTAATAAAAACCAGTATAAATCAAAACATGTCTCTTTCTTGTTACATTTTTAAGTTTTAAAATCTTTATTTAAAAAAAAAAAACGACTTTGATTATAATTAAAAGTTGTCATGAAGGGAGAGATTCATGGCTCTATTAGCATGACGTCACATTTCATCACACAGGCCTGGGTAATAGCAAGGCCATAACCTAACCCAGTTGTAAGTGAACAACTATCTATAAATAATTCTGGTGTTGTAGAGCTTTTATTCTCCCATTCCTTTTCATTGTTTCCGAGTGATGACCCTAACGAAGTAGGGGATTAAGAGTCCCTCCTCCCCTTCGAATAATTTAAAACAAGTTAGTTATCAAATTTGATGTCTTCATATAGGATGGAAATATCACCTTTATCATCATCATTCTATGTATTTTACTAAGAGAAAAAATTTTGTGAATTATCTAAATTTTATGAATTATGCTGATTTGAAATCATTCTGGAAAGATTACTTCTGTGAAAAATAATTGTTAAAAATTGTATAACCATTCTAATAAAATTTTAAGTCATGGTGTGTGGTTTTGTGTTTGTCTTTTGTGTATTTGTTTATTTATTTTTTTGTTATATCACATTTCATTTACCTCTCTGTTTTGAATTTCATAGGTGTGGCATTATACACTGATGTAGTCATCCAACTTGTGTCCTCATTTTGGCCATTATCATAGTCAACAACCATGGCAAAAGCAAGAGTCTGAGTACATCAGTATATAATGATATATCTACTTTGTTTTTTTTCTATAAAGACTTTCTTTCCCCTACTGTATCCACCTAAAAAAATAATAAATTTTTTTTTTTTAAATTGTGGTGTACTTATTTAAAGTACACCGCAATTTAAAAATTTTTTTTATTTTAGCTAGATGCCAAAATTTTATTTCTAATACAAGTCAAAACTGATATTATTAGGTATTATTTATTTCCAAACTCTACAGCTTTGAAACTATAACCAAAAATGTGTGTATATATATATATATATATATATATATTTGGTGGGGGGGTTTAGTGTTTCATTGGTGTGCAGATTGGTAACAGGTAAAACTTAATATCTGTTTTTGATTATATAAATGTTCCACTGGAAATCAGATCTTAAGTTAACATGGTGATTGGCTTCATTATTCCAAAAGACATATATATTCAGTAAAAGAATTAAAACATAACAAAAAGCAAAAAATTCCAAAATTGAATCCATTCTTCTAATATTTGATTTTTTTTTTTTTTTTTTTTTTTTTTTTAAACCCCCCCCCCATCCACAAACCTTTTTAACAAATCTTTATTTTGTCTCTACAGTTGCGAAGGCTGTAAAGGCTTCTTTAAACGAACTGTGCGAAAAGATCTTACCTATGCTTGCCGTGATGACAGAACCTGTATAATTGACAAACGACAACGGAACAGGTGTCAATACTGTAGGTATATGAAGTGCTTGGCAATGGGAATGAAACGTGAAGGTGAGCTAGTCTTACATTTTTTCTTTTTGCTTTAGCTCTAACACTGTTGCTTGCAAACATACTCGGAGAAGGGCTTCAAAAGCAGCACCGTTATTATTACTCTCTCACCATCATTGCAATGAGAGTCCAGGGCTTTCCTATCCCCACTTCTTATATTGGCCAGGGTGCAAAATAACAAGACTGAAAGTAATTTAAAAAAAAGGGGCTTTGATTTTGTTTTAACTTTTTTGATATGCTCAAAAGTTTTTTTGTTTTTGTTAATTGTTTAAAAAGTTCAAATTTTCTTTGGTTTAAATCCAGACCATTTTAAATTGTATAATTTTGACATCAGAAACCATTTAAAGATGACAAAACTCAAAAAAGTAAAAAAAAAATCAAAAAAAATCAGAATCCTACTTTAAGGGAGAAAAATCAGAGGTTATGAAACTTCCATTTTGTTTAGTGATAATGCTATCTTTCTAGTGTTAAGGATTATTAAATAAAAATGATTTTCACTCGCATCTTTAACACCAGTAAGAAAAAGCATTACCATTTAATATAAAGCTGCCATTTCATGTTCTAATCTTCTCAAAGCCTCTGATTATACTTTGTATAGTAATGAATACTTAATACCCAAATCTTAATTTTTAAAATTTGATTTTCTTTGAATTTATTCCTCTTCCAATTTTGTTTTATATTTTGCACTCTACAATCCAAAAATATTAGCTAACTCTTTGTACACCCAATACTCTCCCAGTTATGGTTAACTTAATAGGAAGTTGGTTAATATTTATCCCTCACCTTTTTACTCCTCTTCCTTGCTTGATGACAAAAAGACTTAAGCAATGTTATACTTGTTCACTACTGAATGAGTGACCATTGATATTGGGCTTATAGCCATTGCACATTGGTAACACTAATTTCTGCTTGATCACTGGAAATTAACCTATAAAATATAATTTGCAAAAAAAAACACTACCATGTCTTTTTTTTTTTTTTTTTTTTTTTCCCTCCCCTCTTACCTTTTATGGCAGCATGGTTCAAGGGAAGCAATCCAAATCAATTTTTATTTTTAAAAAAATTAATTTTTATAAAAATTTAAACTGTGCAATTGTTTTGTGTTCTGTCTAAATAGAATTTAAAAAAAAAAAAAAAAAAAAAAGTGAACAAAATATCCTTTGTTCTGATTGAATACAGGAGGGGGATGGTAACATTGTACCCAGATAATATGAACTGTGACTAGTTGTCTGAGAGTTCCTGATCTTGGGAATTCTAACCATGAAGCAGCACTTGTAAAATGCACCAAAGAGTAGGGTCAGAATAGATAGATGCTTTTGTGACACTGGTTGAGAGCACTGGGCAATTCTAGTCCTTGTCTGTGTATATGTCTGAAAACTGTTGTATATTTCTCCTCTGAGGAGCTCATAAAACATCTACAAATCTTTGAAAAGGATTTGTAAGAGGCAGTATATATTAAGTCTAGTTTTAATAGCAATTTGGTAACTTAAGGGTGGTGGGTTTTTTCTTTTTCCTCTCCCAAAACTAGAAAACGGCAAGTCATTTAGCACCTTATTTAGATTGTTTTTCAGTCTTAAAAAAATTTTAAGTGTAAGATACAGTATATTTTTAAGTAATGAATGACTTCTTGTAATAAATGACCCCTAATTTTTAACCGCAAGAACATTTTTACCATATATTGCTTGTAATGAATGATCCTTTGTTTTTGAAATGAAAAATTGGTATTAAACTGTCATTCATTGCACAAGTACCTATTTGAAATACTGTGAATCTTGGAACAGTTTTAGGAAACTGTTTCATCTTGAATTAAAATCAAGAAGGTTCAAATGACTTGACTTGTCCAAGTTAAAAGCATGGTGAGGATAAAGCCAAGCTTTTTAGACTTTATTTTATTTTAGACTTTTTAGACTTTATTTTTCTGAGAATTAAAAGTTAAAAAGGTCTAAAAAGTTTGGTTTCATTTTAACCTTGAAGGAAAAAATTCTTTAACCTTCAAGAGAAAAAAAAATTCTTTTTCGAAATTGTTTTTAAGAATTTTTAAATTCATTTTCTTTGATTTTAAATATTTGGCCCTGAGGGTTCGTTTTTCTTTTGGTCATCTGACACAGCTTTTAGCACAATTTTTTTTTTCTTCTAGTTTTGGGTATGACATCTATTGCAGTCATCTACAGTATACTAATGCCCTTATTATGGTGGTTGTTGTGACCATAACAACAACAACTAAGATGAAAACATTAGTTTAAGTAGCTTTAGTTTATTCTTATTCCTCATTAAATTCAGATTTTAAAAAATTTACTAAAATAGTGTTTTATTATGCCTCCTTGGACATATCCTCTCAACAGACCTTTACTAAAATGTTTGCACACAATATATGCAATATTATATCTATATACAGATCAAATAATTCATCTCAAAAATGCCCTCTTAATTTCTAACTATTATTTCTGAAATCATCCAATTCAATCTTTTTTTTTCTTCTATACTATTGCTGTTTTTAATATTAGTCAATTTGTTCCAAAGAATATTGCTCTTTAGCAAAAATCCAATTGGTTGATAGACTTACGAAGATCATTAAATAAGTTTCCAGATTTTTTTCGTATGGGCACTTTTATTGATAGTACACACATGAAACTCTAGTCCCCTTCAAAGTGATCTCTTCCAGCTGCAATGCACTTGTTGTACCGTTCCAACAACTTCTGGAAGGCGCCATGGAAGTCCTCTTGTGTGAGCGTGTCAATGACCTTCATCACAGCCTCTTTCATCTCCTCAATTGTCTCATAATGACAGCCTCTGAGCTTAGGGAATAAGCAAAAGTCACAGGGAGCAAGGTCTGAACTTTAGGGAGGGTGGGGAACTGTCTTGATGCCCATCTTGGTCAAATAGTCTGTGACAAGGATGGAGTTGTGGACTGGTGCGTTGTCCTGGTGAAAATGCCACTGACCCGATTTCAAGAGTGCTGGCCTCTTCCGACGGAATCTCTTCCTGACCTCCCTTAAAACCTCAACATAGTAACCCTACCCTAACCCTTTGGCCAATCAACTCTGGTGTATTGACTTCCTTACTTCTCCCACACTTCTCATCATCCCTCACAGACTCCCTGGCTTCCTTGAATCTCTTATGCCACTCAAAAACTGATGCTCGATTCATGCAAGATGGTCGAAAAGCAGTCTGAAGCATTCCATATGTTTCTGTGGTATCATTTTTTCCAAGTTTAAAACAGAATTTTATTGCATATTGTTCTTCTAAAGTGTCCTCACGTCCAGATTGCATTTTTGGAAATCACCAGCTGTGACAATCCGGCTTTAGTAGGGTGTATTCCAATTGCTGCTGTAGCTGTTGATTTGAAGCTGAAATCATAAGGATTGGTCAGTCATCTCAGATGTATAGCAATAACATACTGAATTTTCAAGAGTCTATGACAATTTTAAATGCCTGTACAAAAAAGTCATTGAATACACCACATAGTTTTTTTTTTAAATTTGTCTTAACAGTAAATTTCCAGTTTGAGGAGAAATATTGAAAAAATGTCTACCATAATTAGAAATTCCACTTATTTTAAGTTTCAGTTAGATCACCTTTCCTTTTTCTTTCTAGTAAAGTAGTTAATCCTAATTTCTCAAATGTATTGGCTTAAAACCTCAGAAGAAAAATTGTTTGCTACGAAAAATTATATTTTTACCGTTTTGGTAGTGTAGTATTTATGCTTATAAGTTTTAGGTTAATCAAACTGCAAAACTTTTATCTTATTTGAAAATTGAATTAAAAGCAAAACAAAACCTGTCTCAAAACTTTTTAGTTGGTTAAGTGATAAGAGATATATTATTCTGTATAAAGATAAGCAGTCTCAAGTGACAACTGATAATACCACTCATGGACTTTATATATAGATTGGAGACTTAGGTTCCTACCTTATGTTCCTACTTTATGTTGATATCTTAAGATGTTACAAAAGTAGCATCTGTTTTAGATGAAATAATTAAATCTAATATCAACTAATTTGTAACCCATATATAAGATGTCTTTAAAAAAAAAAATGTTTTTTAAATAAAAATAATAATAATAATAATGGCCTATTTCTAATTAATTGTTTTGATGAGATTACTAGTGAAATTTTCTAAAAAATGTGCTAGGATTTTTTTTTAGTCTTGAAGACAGACAAAGAATCCTTTTGTGTATTGGATTATTCATTGAATACAGAAATAGAAAAATCAAAGATGCTTGCTTGCAATATTTGAATTCTTCGTCAGCATTATTTCATCTGACTGACTGGTGAAATAGCTGGTCTCAGTCTTGGAGTTAAAAAAATGGGGTGGGGGGTGGGGTCTTTTAAAGCTGTATGCTAAGAATATTTGAATTATAGTGTTTGAAAATTAGATTATTTCAATGCAAAAATTTTTTTCTTTTCATGTGACCCAAAAATTTCAGATCAGAACTCTTTTGTATTTGTTAATTAATTTTAATTTGATTGGCTTCTCCAAACTAAACACAGAAAGTGGAGGATGATTCAATTAAAATTCTTTCGAAACTTTTAAGCTAAGCAATTTTATAAAGTCTTGTTTTGATAAGATTTAATAGAAAATTTAAAAAAATGAAAAATATCAAAATCTTTATAAACGAGTATTTGTATAAAGATGTTCATACAGCCAACTCCCCAGACTTAGGGCTGGCATTTGTGTAGTATCTGATCATCTTCTGTAGTATGAATTTACTAAACCCTTCCACCATGGCCAAAATGTGGCACAAGGTCTTTTTTTTTTTTTTTTTTTTTTTTTTTTTAAAGCAGAGTAAAACGGGTTTGAATTCAGTTTTCCTTTCCCTAGACTGATTGCATAACCAAGGCTAAAAATCAGTCCGCCCTACTATTTACCTGTAGCGGAGAGGTGAACAGATGAATTTGTGAGGGCATTAGCACAAAATGAAATGCAAACAAACTTGTCCTGGATTTGAACTATTATTAATTTCATAGTTATACTAAGTGTACCTCATCTCCTGTTTTAGTGGTCTTGTCTTTGGGCAGAACTAGATGAGAAAAAGCAAACTTGGTTCTGGGGATTCTATTGTAGTGGCAATACCTCATTTTGCCAAAGAGGTTAAAGTAGTTGTTATATTGTGATACTAATCATTGGAACTGGGCTTCTCTCTCGCTCTCTTTCTCTCATTGTTATCAATCAGCCTGTGGATGCCACTGATACAAATTCGCATTATAATTGGAGCTTGACTTCTAGTTTCAGAAATATTTTATGTATAAAATGTAGACAGTGATATTTAAAAATCATTTTATATGCCTTGTGTAACTGAGACTGAGCAAGGTTGTACAGAAGACCATCAGTTGCTGATGTTGCAGGTCTCCTTTCTTCATGCCATCAATATTGGATTGGCTTAAGGATTCCAGCTCTTGGTTTTGAATTTGAAAATCCTTCTCCTAGACTGGGTGTTCACCAATGCTAGTTATTTGACATATTGATAGATTCATATTCTTTTCCAAGGGCATAGGTGAATGGAAATAGCCTCTGTCAGTATTTGAACACCCCATCACTGATTCAATTTTCCACACTGATAGCTATTATGCTACCTTTTGTCCCCAAACTTGTAAACAAGTTGGACAATCTCTGCTTAATGTTAGCTATGCGCCACTTGCTCTAATTTCAGTAGGCAACCACAAAATATTTCCTGTTATGTTTGAACTTATTTAGCATAAACATTAAAATAAAAATGCTTTATAAATAAATAGGCTTAATATATAATCTAATTGGCTAGCTGATGAATCAGATATAAAGGAAATATCATGTAGTGTTTGTTTAATTACATTGGATTTTCACCATTTTTATTAAGTCTGTAGAATAAATTGGCAAGTTTATCATTTACCACTAATAAAGACAGGAAATCAACCTGGGGAGATTATAAATCTAAAACTGATGTTTGTATATAAAAACATTTTTAGGTCAGGTTGACATTTAAAGCCATTGATAACAAATGATCAACTGGCAATTAATTATTCTTTTGAATAAAATATAAATTTATAGTATATATAAATTTATAATTTGTGCCATGCTTCAAGCAAATTAAAAAATAAATTTATAATTTTTACTTTGGTATTATCCATCTACAATTAAAATTCTCAGTGTATATGTATGCTGTGGAAGGACACAGATGTATCCAAAAATGTCATACAACATAAAATTTTTCCCAACTTTTTATTAGAATAGCATAGCCACAGTCGATGCTTGGTGACTGTCAAATTCTTGCCTATTCAAACAGATTGAGTCTATGAAAAGCTTATTCGATCAGACCTGTCTATGAACAGACTTGGTCTGATCTTGCGAGCAAGAATGTGACGCTCACTAAGTGCTTTTGACTCTGTCAATATCTTGAATTATGCATCTTCTATCACCAATACAAAGCACTTTATTTATGAATTTAACCATACTGAATTATATGCCCTCCCTCTTCTAGTGAGGAATTTGTCATCAGCTATCACTTAAGCTGAAATGCAATAGCTCTTAAGCACTCCTGGTAGCTGATAACATGTAAAAAGATATACATAAAAATTTCCTTCATTAATGCAGAGAATGACGATGGCTCAAGGGTAAGATATCTTACTGATGTAAAGTCAGCCAGGATTCGATCCCAGTTCAAAGCATCGAGCATGTTTCACCACACTGTACAGTTGTGATACTACAAAACATGTGGATGAAATATATATATATGATCCGTGTATATGTTATGATTGTATATAATGTGCTAGGTATCCATAACCTAGCAAAAATGGTTCTACATAGCAAGATTTTTATTAGAGCAATTCACTTATAAACTGAGAATAAAGCAATTTCCAGTCCAATTTGTGCTGAACGCTTATCTTGGACTGTTGTTAACCTACAAATCTTGTTAAGTTGCTATTTTATCTAGTTTTTCATTTTATTTATTTTTTCAATTTTTCTGGTGGTCTGTTCCCTCTGGATGACTATTCAGTGTGCACACACACACACACTATATATATATATATATATATATATATATATATATATATATATATATATATAAAGAATGCATGTATATATACATACTTCTACATGTGCACATAGTTAACACATACAGTGCAGCATGCTTACACCTATGCATGTATACTGGCACAAATGTGTAAATATGTCTTGGTTTCGTGTGTCTGTGTGAAAATTGTTTGGGTAAAGATTGAAAAAAATTCCTGACTGAACAAGGTAAAAGAAGAAAATGGACATCTTGTAAATTGATTTTTTTTTTTTTTTTTTTTTTTTTTTTCTCTCTCTTGCCGATTTACTATCTTATATTTGAAAGAATTTTTTAAAAATAAACAATTCAATTCCTGCCTGTTGAATTAAAGACTTTTCTGCTGAATCCGAGTATACTTGAAAATATACTCTCTAGCAAATGAGTCTTCTGTACCCATTGTATTATTAATACAGGGTGTGACCGAAATACCACCCACATTTTAAACTGTAATCTGGGTGGTGCGAGTGAATTTAGGCAAGTGGCAATTGTAGCTCCATCTAGCAAATGTTTTATCTTTTTGTTTGATCAGACAATCCAGAAGCAAGTTTATGTGCTGAACATGTAGGAGATTGCCCAACACCTACAGTCAAGACATTTTCTGCAGTTCTAGCACTTCAGGGTTTCTAGGTTCTTCTTCTGACTCATAACTGTATTTATTTTCTATCCAGAACAACATCATTCTGAAATGAGCACAAAAAAGCTCTAGTAATTACAGATTCTCGAGTATTAGTTTCATCAGTAAATGCATAGTGTGCACTGGCTCAAGCAATGAATGTATCTGGGCAAAGGTAATTATAATAAAAAGAATTTTTTTTTTAAATGGTAAGACGATAGCTAGATGAAGCTACCTTTACCACTTGCCTAAGTTCACCAGTCTCACACAAGTATCGGTTTCAAATGTGAGAGGTATTTCTGCTGCACCCAGTAATTTAGAGTATCAATTTTCTAATGTTCTGGCATGAGATGCAGAGTATGCTTTTAGACCTATATTCCTAGTTTTAAGGATTCACCAACACCTAGTAGGTAAGGGGTTAAATCTAGTTATTTTTAGACATATTTTAATTTTTTTTAAGTAGAGGAATTAATGTTATTACATTGAATTACCACGATCAGAAAATCCGCCGAACACCTACGCATGATATATGGGAACACTGAATAGCTGTTTCGACCTTATTAGGTCTCATCAGCAGTGTATACCATAATCTCCACCACTGGAGATCAAACCAGCGACCACAGATTGCAGTGCCGAAACTCAACAACTGAGCCACCAGTTCACATCTCACACAAGTGACGCCAAATCAACTAGTCATGGTAATTGCGCGGCCAAATAACCTAAATGTGTCTTGCAAGTTACATCCATATTCTTTCCAGAGGACACGGTCACCTCCCAGGGCCATGTCTTCCAAGAAGCTTAGAAATACACATCCGCGTAATTATTATACCTCAGGGGGCAAGAGAATAGATGTACATATTTTTATTTTTTTAAGTGAGGAATTAAGTTATTTTTGTTTCATCAAAGCTTGAACTTTTCAAATCGCTTTTTTCTTTTTTTTTGCGTTGTTATTTTAATTGGAAATAATTATGTAAGTTGGTATAAGACGTGATTTCTCTAAAAGTCTTAAAGTTGCTAGAGAAACATGCCCATACAGAAAGTGTGTGTGAGAGAGATAGGTAAAATGTTTTGACTAGGTTCTCCATTCTAGTTGCCAGTTCAACAGTAGTTTGCCATTGCCATCTTTTGAACTTTTTCTTCCTGTTTTGACTTAACAACAATGAAATAGTCTGAATGGCATACGACATAATATTTGAAAACTGCTTACATATCTTATATTTACCAACCCCTCCACTCGGGCAGGATATGACACCGGGTCAATTTTTAAGTGGAGTTTAACAGGTTTCAATTCAGTTTCCCTTCTCCTAGACTAGTTGCCTCACCAAGGCTGAAGAACCTAGTCTGCCCTACTATTTACCCATAGCTGGAGGGAGAATAATTGGATTCATACCTTTCCCAAGGGTATTAGTGCTATGTGAAAGGCAATCAATCTTGTTCAGGATTTAAACTCGTATCGCCGTGTCCATTTCCTACAACAATAACCATTACACCACAGGCACCTCATATCTTATAGTGTGTGTGGGGGGTATATTGGCTAATGTGCTGGACTGTAATATTGTAGTTAGCAAGTTCGCTCTGTTAACACTATTACATTCACTTTAAGACAAATACTCTTTCAAATACCTTCTTATCACCCTCCACCTATCCACTTTGAGTCAAATTGTACTACTATTGTTCTTCTACAAGGATGGGTTTGGCATTAAATAACCCATAAAGGTTAATTGTCTCATTAAAACCATAGAAACCAAACTGCCTATTATAATTAAAAACGGCTATGATTAAAAAGAAAAAAAAATGAATACTTGAAAGAAAAAAAATCAATGTATATATCATGAATATGATTTGTGTATTGAAAAGATTATTTTTTATAATTTGTGAATTAAAATTTTATTAGATTTTCTTTAATTCCAGTTACATATTTTAATAAATGTTATTTACCTTGAGCAATCAGTTGGGGCCATTCAAAAAGCACCAATGGGTTGCATGTGGCCTGCAAACTGCAGTTTGTCTGTGACTGATATAAACCAATAATTTCTCTTGATTTAATGACTTAACTAGTGACAAGCCAAAGACAACTTAGTGACAAGTCAAAGACATCTGTTTGTTTGAAGATAACGCATCTCATTCTTGACAATGGCCATAGAACTGTTAAGTGCTTAGACCTGGTGGAAAAGACGATGGAGCTTTCTTTCATTAATCCTCATGTAAAGCAGCAAATTGTATTAAATGTTTGGGGAGGGGTTCTTTGTCTGACATTCTATATGACCTGTTTATTTAGGCATATGTGTGTATGTGTACACAATATTTTTCAAGTATAAAATAGTTTTTAACCTGTTTTATTATCTTAACATATACAAAGATTCAACAGATATGTACTCTAACAGAAGTTAACGTCTTTCTAATTGTAACTCACCTGATAATTGATAACATGAAACTCGGTCATGACTTTTTATCCTCTTATTTTATAGTTGAAAGATATTGTAATTGCTCTTCATTTTCATACATAGAGTACTGTAAAAATTTTACTTATTAAAAGTGCTTCTAGCTTTAAATCTTAATCATAATTTGTGTGTGTGTGTGTGTGTATATATATATATATATATATATATATATATATAATAGAAAAATAAGCTACTTTACCCAATTATTATTGCTATTTTAATCCCTATTTGAGGTGGGGGAGGCCCCATAGTGTAGTGGTTAAAATACTGGATTGCAATATCAAAGTAAAGTACTTTGAGCTAAAATTGCTATTGTATTCACTTTCAGATTAATACCTTTAGGAAAGGTATGAACCCCTTTAACCCTACCAGCTATGGGTCAAATAATACCACTACTGTTCAAGGCTGGATCACTCTAAATAACCCATAAAGGTTGATATGTTATTAAACAAGGAAATGAAAACCATACTCGAAACTTTTTTTTTTTTTTTTTTTTAAATGCTAAATTAATAAGTAAACAGTTGTAAATATTTTTAATAATTGTTAATTACCTTTTGAGGATTGATTGTAGTATTACAATAGATTTGTTGCATAACATGAGAGCAGAGCAAGTGACAACACTTGTTTATAAAAAAAAAATATAACTCTTTATTTTCAAAAGGGTTGAAATGTTGCGTATAAGAGAGATGCTATGATTTGACACCATGTTGGAACTGACCTATTCAGAGCCTTGCTTCTTTGATAGGAGGTTTGATACAGAACCGGTTCTCACTTATGTAGCCACCTGTCTACTTGCTGGCTGCTCTCTGAGTAACTGACTCCCTGTGTCTGAGGTCAAAACTTCTGCATTTTCTGGATGCCTACACATTTTTCTTCCCACTCAATTCATAATTCATTCCCACTGTCCCTTATTTACTCATGTGCATACCCTGTTTTGAAATCCCTAACTAATCGAGCTGTCAAAGGTCAATACGTAACCCTTTCATCAAATACACATGCATTTCCAAAAGTGTATTTTGCATATACAAATGGCCTTTTCAGTATGTATATAATAACATCTCCAGGAATCTCCTTATTCCATGTGTGATTTTTTTTTTTTTTTTTTTTTTTAAATCTTAATAGCCAATATATTTTCATGTGTCCTGATAATGCCAGTAGTTGATGTTAGAAGCTATATTTCTAAATGCTGATTTTCAAGGGAAAAAGGCATTCACTATTTGGAAAATTGGTTTCTAACAATCAACTTTCATTTCACCCCATTTAATTTTGTCACATGAAGATAAGCCTTGTAAATATCAGAGTAGGGGTTTCAAACTCAAGAACATGGTGAATGGAGAGGATTATGTCTTAAGGGAGGTGGGTCTATAATTTCAACCATTTATAGTAAACGTCAATGCAGCTGAGTGGATTCTAGGAAAAACTTATCAAAACATTGAAAATATAGTTATTTACTAAACTTAGCTGTGGCACAAGGCCTGAAGTATGGGGTTATTTAGTGAGAACTGAACTCCCTAACAATGGTGTTATTCTAGCTTGTTAACCATTGCAAAGATATACTGTTATGCTTAATAAGTGTTTAAAAAAAAAAAAAAAATATTTTTTTTAGCTGTTGTTCAAATTTTAGAAAAAATTGTTATGATTAAGATGTTTGAGACCTTTAAAAATAAAGCTTACAAAATATCACCAGAATTTGAATACTATTAGGGTATGGATAAAGTGTTAATCGAGTGATCCTGGCCAGTTGGCAATATCTATGTATTTAGGCAAAAAATGATTTCCTGCAAATTGTCTTCTAAGAAGATAATTTATTTTGTATCCATCGTTTGGTAATTTTGACCTATATTGTCACAAAAAACTGGCTTTGTCCTAGATGATTTATACAGCAGTCTATGCATAATGTGAGACCTCTCCCCCAAAAAAAACAACAACATTGAAATGGCTTTTTATTCATCATTTATTTCATAGGGATTTTACTGTTCTAAGTTATGTGTCTGTGATGTAACAGTTATCCATATAGAATCTCCAAACAGTTCAAATTCTGGTAGAGGCTGCTTGCATTCACTTTATACTATTGCCCCTTTAAGGAGGGCATTAATGAGGGTGAGAATTTCTGCAGAGGGGTAAGACCCTCCCACACACGAGTGTCCTGTAGCCTAATCAGCTGGGACTGTAGAATACAGTGACTGCATCCCTGCAGAGGGGAAAGACACACACACACACACACACACACACACACACACACACACACACACACACACACGAGTGTCCTGTAGCCCAATTGGCTGGGACTGTAGAATACACCGACTGCATCTCTGCAGAGCGGTAAGACTCTCTTGACAAGTGTCCTGAATATGAGAGTAAACCAGACTCCAGTAATGATGGAGCTTTGGGGAAAGCAGAGTACCCCTTCGTTGCCATTGCTCTGACCTTGAGTGGTAGCACCTGATAGGGTCCTATCTATGGGTCAAATAGGACTGTTTGGTATTTAAAGTGTGTACTTGGACATTTAAACTGAATGCAAACAAATAATTTATGCTAAACTGAATTTCTTGAAATAGAACTGTTTGATCATTTAACTGTGTGTAAACAAATGAGTGATGTTTAATTGAATTGTTAGTGTTAAATAGCAATACTGGAAAAAAAATTTAACTGTATACAAACAAATGATTACTAGTAAATAGAATTATTTGTATTTGATAGAAATAAGTGAAACCATTTAATTGTGCAAAAAAAGACCTTTGTCTTGTTTAAAGATGTTATCAACAAAATGTTTAGAAATCAGATTTGATATATATGTATAAAAAGGATTTGGCATTAAATAACTTACAATGATTGATATGCCATAAAATCAAACTGACAACCATTAAGCTAAGTGTAACTCCAAATCTTGTGCATGTGGGAAGGAGATGTCTAAATAGATAATTTTAGTATTTTTAAATTTCATCGGAGAAATGTATTATGAGAATGGAGGATATTGTTTTATTTGCAGTAAAAGATTTAAATTGTTGGAATGTTTTTAAAGACTTTTCTTTTACAAATAATCTAATATAATAGTTATTTATGCGGCTTAGATGTGGCGCAAGATCAGAAATATGGTGTGCTCAGTGAGAATCTAACTCTCAACTATTGATCCTGTTAACCATCAAACCACACAATACACCTAATATAATTGTATGATAGAATATTTTTTCTCGATTGTTTTATTTCACTTACTTTTTTTTTTTTTTTTCGCTCCGCTATTTTCAATATGTAATAATTTCAATTATCTAATTGTTTTTAATACCAATCAATTTTTATGTACATATAAAAATGCTTATCCATATCTTTTTATGTAAATTTTTTTTTTTTTTTTTTCAAATAGCATATTTGTCCTGAACTCCCATTTCCCTAGATTTTTTTTTTTAGTTAATATTTTATTCAGCAGTTTTCTAATTGGTGTTCAGTGTTTATTTTCTGAGTATGTGTCTTTTTTCTTTTTTTTTCTTTTTTTTTTTTTTTTTTTTTTTTCCATTCTTGCTTTATGTCTAGTGTGTTGGTGGCTTGCTTTTGTCATTTAAATTATGAACTTTGAAAAAAAAAAAAAAAAAAAGAAAAAAAATCATTGTTTTATGGGGGCTTTTCTTTTTCTTTTTTTTTTGCCCTTATCTTGAAATTTTCTTGATTTTATTATTAGAAGTGTTTTTACAGCTGGATACTCATTTTGATGGCAACATTATAATGATTTCTTTGAGATCATTATCCCTGGATTTGGAATATTGTGGTTTGGATGTTGTCTGCAACTAATTTATATATATATATATATATATATTTGGGGCATGGGAGGAAATGTACTGTATAAGACAAAACAATATTACAGGGCTCCAGGCTTTTATGTATATATATCCCTCTCTGTCCTACTTTATTATTTATCATTCTTAGTAGGATAATAAAAACTGCATTATAATATTTTGGTCTGTTTAGTCTTGAAATTGTGGTCTCCTTGCGCTTTCTCAGATTTGGACAAATTAAAAAGATTAAACCAAAATTATATAAAAAGCCAAAAATTTATCTTTATCTGTTTCTTGAATTTTTGATTTAAAAAAAAAAAAAAAGAAAAAATGACTTTCCTGTGGGGTTTCTCTGATGTTGGGGGGGGGTCTCTGTTCTTATTGAATATTTTAGTGTCTCCAGGACAATAGGATACTGTTTATCTTGACCCCGGCAATATCATCTGAACTAGCAAACGTGCAGTTGTTATTCTGTCTTAGTTATGATGAATAGAATGTGCAAAGTAGAGGTGTTGATAGTTTGCATGCCCAGTGAGAATTGAGCTCACCACTCGGAATGATTCAAAATTGCTGGCCTATGTGTTTTTTTTTTTTTTTTTTTTTTCTCTCTCTCCTCTGAATAGTGTCTTTATTTACGATCTATCTATTGTTTTGATTAGGTTCTTTGATATATAATTGCAAAAGCACATAGGTTTCACAATCAAAATAGATCAGTTTTCAAACATTGACATTACTCCCAGATCCACTCTGAGCCAGAGTGGTTTTACTTGTTAGGGTCTCATCTCTGGGCCATATAGATCTTGGATAATTATTTGTATTTTATAGGTCTCTGTGGGGGTGGGGGATCTCAAAAATGTATATATGTACAGACAATGAATGTGATTCTTTAATCTCTAGGCATAAAATAATCCAAACTGTTTGACGCTGGTCCAGTTGGCTGGGGTTGTAGAATAAACCGACTGCGTTTTGAAGACTTCTGCAATGAGTGTCCTGGATATAACACTAAACCATCTTATGGTTGAGTTCCAGTAATGTTGCAGCTTTAGAGACTGCAGAGTACCCCTTTATTTCTATTGTTCCCAGGTTCACTCTGGCCCAGAGTGATAGCACCTGATAGGGTCTTATCTATTGATCAAATAGAACTGTTTGACATTTAGACTGAATGCAAACAAATGACTTGTACTAAACTAAACTGTTTGAAATTGAACAGTTTGATCATTTAACTGTATGTAAGCAAAAGACTGTTTAATTGGACTGTTAGTGATACATAGCAATACTTGGAACTGTTTAACTTTGATTTGTACTAAACTGAATTGTTAGAAAAAGAACTTTGATCATTTTTACTGTGTGTAAAATATTTAACAGTTTGCAAATAATATATATCTATTATTTATGAATAAATGGGATTTAGCATTAAATGGCCTACAATGTTTGATATACCATAAAACGAAACCAAATCTATTGATGCATATCAAAGGTATTTTTCATTTTTAGATGAAGCACATTTTTGTTGTTGTTAACCCCTTACTTTATTTGGATCATTGGTATTGAATAGCAAGAAATGGTATAGATTTGGAATGCGAATCTGAAATTCCTTCATATCTTGCCCTTCAGTTCTGATTCATGCTGTTCCTGGCTGTTTTAGTTTGATGCCCTGAACAAACTGATTTTGATCTAAAGTCAAAATTATTTAAATTATAACTGATCCTAGATTGCAATATTGTATGGGTTTATAGGTGTTATTTGAGCTTCTTTGATGCAATGTGCTTTTATAGCTGGTATGGATTACCAGGCTTTCCAGAGGCGAAAGAGGACATGAATTAGCTGATCTTTTTATTGTTTCTCGTATGTGCTCTTTCTCCTGAAAAGCAATTAATATTTTCTCTTTTATAATAAAAGAAAAAGAAAAGTCTTACTGTTTGTATTGCAAATCAATCCTACCTTGAAAGTTGTTCCTTCAAACTGCATAAAAGAATTTTGCTGAAATAACTGTTAGAATTAACAATTTAGTAACCTTTTTTTTTTTTTTAGTTTAACTGCATTCAACAACATACTTCCCCCTAGCTAAATGTCTTTTTATCAAGCACAAAGAGACCCACTTTACCATTTTTATTTACTATTAGTTTTATGACTAATCTTTTACTAGATCTTCCTGTCCAACTCTCCTTGTCAACCACTCAAGCACTTGTTAACCTTACAACTTAACCTAGTGAACATAAACTCTCTTCTTTGCCTTTTATAAAATCATTGAAGATAATATACAAGTATATATCTTATCTTAGAACTAGTAAATAAGTGCGGAAGTATTAATTAGTGGTGACTGCTTATTTTCCAACCTGTTCCCCCTATTAAATTTAGTTTATTGCTCTCTATTTATAACTCGAGTTATTAGTTCATCAGACGGAAAATTGCAAAGTTCATGGTTGAAATTTTTTTCAGTTTGGTGGGTATCCAAACTAAAGAGGTAATATTCCTCAGCAAGTAATACAATGTCAATATTGAAGGTTGTAGAATCCTATTACCATAATGTTCCAGAACTTTATTTAAAGGAGGGGTGTCCTCTTTGTGTAATGGTTAAAGCGATGGACTGCGGAATCGTAGTACGCGAGTTCGTACTCCAGTCGTGCTATTACATTCACTCTCGGGCAAATACCCTTGGGTAAGTTATGACCCCCCCCCATCTTCCCAGCTATGGGTTAAATAGTACCACCACTGTTCTTCGGGGAGAATAGCTTTGGCATTAAATAACCTACAAAGGTTGATATGCCATTAAACAAAGAAACCAACCAACCAACTTTATTTAAAGCAGAGCCTGAAGATTCCTTGTGAAACATCGGGTTGTAGTCATGTAACATTGGTGATGGTACTGTTCTTCTATAGCAAGTATGTTTCTTTTATGGATAGGGTTACTAGACCCATGCACCCTATTTTTCTAATCCAGTTTTTTTTTTCTCTCTTAAATTGATTTACCCACCTACAAGACTAGAAAACCCTATTTACCCATAACAAAAAGAGAGATGTTTATGCCTTTCCCAAGGCTATTAGTTCAAATGAAATGCAAGCAGACTTGGACAGGATTTGGACTTGGCTTGCTGTATTCATTTCTTGTGTCGTAAACAAAAAAGATTAAATTGGTGTCTAATGACCCAGACTTTGATGGCATTTAACTTTTTAAAATAATGTTTAAATATGAATAAACATTTATGTATGCCTTTTTGTTCATGTTTTACTTTGTAAAATACATCTCAAAGTATTTTTCTGAAAATAAGTTTAGGACTTTAAAATTTTACTGATTCAGCCAATTTAGGGAGTTCCTATTGTATGTACGAGTAAAGAATGTTTTTAAAGATGTATACTCATGAATTTTTGCTTTGGTTGCGAGGGGGTGGTGCAAAAAGTATTTGAATTATTGCAGCTTTTTTTTTTTTTTTTTTTTTTTTTTTTTTGAAAATGATTGTTCTTATACAATGGCTTGATTATGCTGTATCTTAATTAGTAAGCCAAAAGCTTTAAATTAGTTTACCTGTTGCTTTGAAATGATTAACATTTTTCAGACTACATAGTGAAATAGATATTTGTTTAGAGGACATTAATGAAAAATGTTGATCTCTATTACAATGTCAATTAGCAGTTGTCTTTATAATTAATTGCTTCTTCCATTACTGAACATTTTCGTGCTTGGTTTTTAGGTGATAAAAAAGCCAGCTTATATAATCACTGCTAATTGGCTGCTTCCAGGATAGTTAAGCTGGCCACTAAACTACTCTCTCAGATCGTTACTGCTGAGTGGCAATTCACTACTGGTTTCATACTTGTAGTCTTGTGCCAAACTAAGCTTTAAAAAAAAAAAAAAATCAAACAACTCAATTGTAAATTTGCTTATGTAATTTCTTCCCTTCCTATATTGCAAAACTAGTCTTTTTCAAGGTCTGTTTGCCCAGTTGGGTGGGACTGTAGAATACACCAACTGCATCTCTACAGAGGAGTTAGACCCCCCCCACTTACCCACCCACAAGTGTCCTGGATAGGACATTAAACCATCTGATGGTCAGGCTCTAGTAATGCTGCAGCTTTGGAGAATGCAGAGTACCTCTTCCTTGCCATTGCTCTCTACTCTGGCCTGGAGTGGTAGCATTTGATAGGGTCCTATCTAAGGGTCAAATAGAACTTTTAAATATTTTTTATTTAAGGGTCAAATAGAACATTTAAACTAAGTGCAAACAAATGACTTATGCTAAACTGAATTTTGTGTAAACAAATGACTAATGATTAATTGAATTGTTAGCAATACTTGGAACCATTTAACTTTATTTCATGCTGAATTGAATTGTTAGGAATAGAATTGTTTGATTATTTGACTGTGTGTATCTAAAAAATATTTACAAATCACATTTAATATTTATGTAAAAACAGGATTTGGCATTAAATAACCAACAATGGTTGATATGACATAAAACCAAACCATGTGTAACATTAGTCAGTAGTAACAGGCTTTAACCTGCCATGTTGATCTAGGGTTAGAGTTCTGTGTTCCTTTCTTCTAACTGGTTGTCCTCTATCATGGTTAGACAGATGAGTCTACCCTACTATTAAAGCATAGCTGAGAATTGGAAGAAAGAGGGTCAGAGATGGGTTTATCTTTCCTAAGAGCATTGACTTATAGTGAAACACAATCTAATCTGAATTCTATCAAAATTCCCCTTTCCAAGATAACTATGTGCCACCACATTCTCAAATATATATATATATATATATATATATATACACACACACACACACACTGTAATGGCTATCATCCTAGGAAAGTGAATTGGTGACCCTGAGTTCAAATCCTGGATGAGGCTGTTTGCATTTCACATAGTATTAATACCTTAGGGTAAGGTATTTGTCCAACTATTCCCTCTTGAGCTATGAGTAAATGGTTCAGCAGACTGGGCACCTTAACTTCAGTATGGTGACTAGCCTAGGAGAAAGAAAACTCTCTGTCTCTCTCTCTCTCTCTCTCATTTAAAAAAAATGAAATTTTATTTACCAAGACAGAATAGACCAATGAATGAAATTAAAATCCACTTTCCCTTATGATGTATTCTTTTTAGAATTTGATCGATATTATGTAAATTTTTTAGAAACTGTCTACAGATCTTTCAGCCTAAGTTCTATTTTGCTGCCCCTGATTATTTCTGGTTGTATCTGCAGCTAATGTTATCAAGGTAAATATAATAATGTCTGACTCTAGCACGCCTTATAAGTAAGTAAGGTTGGCAACTGGAGTCAAGGGCAACCAGAAGGCTCCCTTTTCAATTGCTACTACACCGAGGTGTAGGGGAGGGCGCTACTCCTTTTCCTGGATTGCTCCTCTTTACTCTTGATATATACCTTATATTCCTGAGTGTTAAGCAAGGAGGTATCAAGTACCATTTTTAAAGTCTTTGGTATGACGCGACCTGGGATTGAACCCAGGTCTCGCGGACCATTGGCAAACCCTCTACCCATTAGGGCAATGAGCTGGAGCTACTCCAAAGTGATCACCTTTCTGAGTACTGAACAGGCTTATCATTGCTTAACTTTAGTAATGTGATGGGAACTATTTCCTTTAGCTTGATTTGATTGTAAGTCAGTTGTAATTTATGAAATTTAACAGAAGGCAAGAAGTGTTGGACCCATTGAGAATTGAACTCTTGATCAATGGTCGAAGTGCCCCAAAAATATTATAGTCATACACAGTAAAGTAAACCAACTTTGTTGGCTTTTTATTCTGATCAGGCATTTCTCACATTCTGTACAAGTACTTTTTTTTTTTTTTTTTTTTTTTCTATTTACTTTTCTTTCTAGATTGAGGGGTCTCAAACCCAAGGCCACAAAAAGGTCATTATGTTCTAGAGAAGGGCAGCAGCAGGCCAAAAGTGAGTTGGGAGGGCGATTTACAATTTGAACCAGTTATAGTACCAAGTGCTTACCGGGAACCCTTTTATTTATCAAAATTGATGTACATATGACTGGGAGCAGATGAATGAGGGGTGTGTGTGTGTGTGGCTTCAGATCATTTAAACCTCAACTAAGAATTTGTGTTTGTCTGTATATCTTGAACAAAATGTAGATTTGTTTATTTCCACTAAGAAATAATGCTCACAAACAGACATATTTCCAAACATGGTCAGAATTGGCTAAGATGACACAAACAATTAGAAAATCTTACTTGTGGAAGGAGGATCGGTTAGTTGTCTGTTTGGTCATGTATTTGAGGCCCCTTCTACGCTTTTATATAGTATAGTATATAGTATCTATTGAATATTTGAGAAATTGAATGCAATGGTTTCTATTTTATTGCCCAGTAGCATAAGTCTGTGTTTGTTTGTTTTTTTTTTTTTGTTTTTTTTGTTTTTTTTTTGTAAGCTCCTTATGGTGTGATGAGTCCTTGTGGTATAGTGGCTAACATGTTGGACTGAGACATGGTAGTGAGTTCAAAATTCAGTCATGCTATCACATTCACTTTCAGATTTATACCCTGGAGAAAAGTATGAACCCCCTTATCTCCTGTCCCAGTTATGTTAAATAGTATCACTACTGTTCTTCTACAAGGATAACTTTGGTATTAAATAACCCATGAAAGATGATTTGCCATTAAATGGTGAAATCAAACTAAACCAGCCATAGTGAGTTTGAACTCTAGTCATGCTATCACATTCACTTTTTGCCGTGTGTATTCTTGGGAAACGGTATGAACTCGCTTATCTCAGCATCGGCTTAAATAGTATCACTACTGTTCTTCAAGGATGGCTTTGGTATTGATTAACCCATAAAAGTTGATATGCCATTTAAACTAAAGTTTCAGAGTCCCATTTCTTTCAAAAATAATCTTTAAGTTTTTGGCACTTCTAGTGTTTCATATTGTATATCACACTGTGTAATGTCATACTTACTGTTTACGAGTTCAAATCTTGGTATGGCAACCAGTCTAGGGGAAGGAAAACTGTTAAACTCAACATTAAAATTTTTATATTCCAGGCTCACTCTGTCTTAATATCACTAAAAAAAAATTAAGGTTAATATGCCATTGAATAAAGAAACCTTAAATAGTATCACTATTGTAGAGGATGGGTTTGGCATTAAATAACCCACAAAGATTGATGTCATTAATCAAAGAAACCAATCTTTTGGTATGGCACATTTAGCAACAAATTAAACCATTTAAATAAAAAAGCTTGCAAGAAAAAATTGAGTTTCACAATTACAATACATTAGATTCTGAAAAGCATTTAAAACATGGAAGAGGAAAAAATGACTTTTATTAAAGTTTTAGAAGTAATATGGAGTGTGTGTGTGTATATATATATATATATATATATATATATATATATATATATATATATATATATATATATATATATATATATAATAAGAGGAACTTGGTTGATGGAGCGGGTAAATCCAACAATATCAATTAAGTAATGCAGACATAAATTGCATCTCACCCTCTATGCATTAAGTATATTTGGGTGACTTGAGTTGCTCTCTGCACTAAGAGAGTTGATGTAATCTAGGCATTTGTTAGTGATTCATAGTTTTGTTGCAGTTTAATATTAACCGTATTATCTTAAAGATTTTGATGAGTCAGGAATAATTAATATTGTTGTCCAACCATTTAGTATTCTTGTAAAACGTTACTAATGAACTCAATCATGTGTTTCACAAATGTGTCATTATGCAATAAATAATTCTACTGAATAATAACGGAAATGATAAAATGATATGGGCTTAATGGCATTCATTATTGGCATTAATCTGTTTTGAAATGTTTCAATAATATAATCAGATGACAAAAACAAATTCCTATTTTTGAGCATAATATTAATATCTACAAATTTACTTATTGATACCTTATACTTAACTGGTTTAGATGGTGGTTATATTACAGAGGATTTGGAGTGTTCCAAAAAACAAGAGGAAAAAAAAATGCCTAAGTTTTGCTTAAACCAATTTCTCTGAATTTGCACTAACATACCAGGTGACTGGTGGTTGCCATTAGAGATTGAGTGACTGCAAATCTACTCAAATCTCCGTCACTTTTTTTTTTTTTTTTTTTTTTTTTTGTCCTTGTTAACGCTGACATTTGTTCTCATCTGAAAAGTCAGTCTTGTCTTTTTTAATAAATTTTCCATTCTTATAAAGCTAATTCAGTTGTATAAATTCTTTTCAGGTTTGAATATTTGATGGGTTTGGGGTGATTATTTTTATTTATTTTTTTTAATAAAAAAAGATTAAATATTTACAAAAAAAAAAAAAAATTTCGAAGACAAAAAGATTTCAGGAAGTATTTTTTTTTAGGCTTGCTTGTTCATTTTGGTTCCCCCCTGACAACAAAAATAAGTAGACAGGCCAGAGAATGATTTCTGGATTGCTTGTATAAATTTAAATTTTTATGCTTTTTATTTCCCTGCTTGTTTTTTCTTTTTAAAGGTATTTAATCTGCCTGTTCCTTGCCCTGGCAAATAGCCTTTTCTAACCCACCTACACTTGCTTGTGCAATTATTACATGTGGTTTTAATTAAAGTGAAATTATTTATCATCCTTATAAAGATATTTGATCCTATTGCATATATTTTTTGTGTTTATTTATATATATATATATATATATATATATATATATATATATATATATATATATATATATATATATATATATATATATATATATATATATATATATCTGATATTGTGATGTGTTAAATTTGTCTTTTTGTTTAAATTAAAACTTGCTGTGAAACATTTTTTGCATTTTAAATGTATATTTTTGTTATAAATGACCAAGTCTGAATTTGTCAATTTAAAAAAAAAAAATTAAAGTTATTTCCCAAGAGTAGAAAGTCAAATTTGCTGAAAATGTTCAATTTTATTTTAAATCTTAACCATTTAGAGTGTGATCTCTGCACCAGTAAACCAGTGCTATGGTGTGTGTTTGGTGGGGTGGGGATAAAAGTACCCTTAATATATCAGTGTAATTGTGCAGTTAGAGCTTTTCTTTTTTTTTTTCTTTTTTTTTTTTTAATATAACTAATGTATTTGAAAATATTAAACAGAATGGTTTCCAAGTTAGTATTTTCTCCAAGTAATCATCAATAATTACTGGGTACCTTGTAAAATAATTAAGTTAAAATGCAAATTAAAATTTGACCTGTTTATTTCAAAAATCAGTGCAATTTTCTGTTAACACAGCAATTTTAACTCTATACAGTGTTGTCATTATTTTAAAAAATTCTTTTTTAATTTTATTTTTTAATGCTTGCTGTTAAATATTTTTGTATTGTCTATTTTTCTTTCTTTCTGTTTATTTTATTTTTCCTAAAAGTTTAACTGCCCAATTTGGGATGCATAAAACCTATTTTGCTATATTAATAATATTAATAAAAAATAATCCCTAGGTGGTCTTTGGTGTGTGGTCAATGTTCACTCAAACTAGCATGAACCAACCTTGTCTGCACTTCAAGATTTTTTTTTTTAATTTTATTTTTTAATGCACTTTGACCATTCTAATTGTCCAAAAATCCTTGCAATGCAATATCCAGCATGTCCTATCATACCCACCTTCCTTGCTCCTATTGCCTCTAGAGCAGAGCTTTTTTTCCCCTCACTCCAAATCCATTTTTCTCCCACTCTACCTCATTCAAGTGGTACTAATACACTTTACTGATAATGGGTTCAGTTGTGTGGTTTTTCTTTATTTTATTTACTCACTATTTAGGTCAACATTTTCTTTTTTTTTCTTTCCCAATATATGTAGTCAAATTTTCTTTATTTCAAATTTAGTTAAATTTGAATTTTTCTATCTTTTTTGATAACTAGTTGGAAGTAGGTTTGTTTTTAGAGGCAAATATCTTAAAGCTGATTATACTTACTTTTGGTTGTCACTATACCAAATGTGTTGTTATAGATATGCTCAAAGACTGAAGCAAATTCTGTTGAACCAGTAATTTGCTATGAAATATTTTTTTTACTTGCCAAGTTTTAACGATTGTTTTTTTCTAACTGAAATTCTGCCTTTGGTAGTCAAACATTTTCCTATTTGCAAATACTAATTACCACTAATCTTTTTCATCAATGTATCAGTACTGTTATGCCATTATGGCTGACAGAATAGTGCAGTGAAGGATAAGTTTTATTTTATTTATTTATTTTTTTAAGACCCCAGGCAAATGAGTAACAATAAGTCATTTCCCAATTAGTGCAATATAATGCTCTGTCAGAGTTTATGCTATGGTGTCTCATTTTTGCTGTTACCATAACAAATGTACAGAAAATAGATTATATTTTATAGTTAATTTCATCATTACTGTATAGCATGACAATAGTTAGACTGTTGGGATAGAATTGTTAATTTAAAAATAATTCCGAATATTGATCTTTCAATTTCTAGAGTGGCTTATTAATTTCCTTTTGTAATGTGGTGGTGGTGGTGGGGGGCTTATTTGATTTTGACCTGTATTCATTAAGAATCCAATACATTTTTCCCCCATTTTCTAGATTTAAGTATATTCACTTCTTGCATAAAAGTATTTAAACTTGTAACTTTTTCATTTCTTTAACAATTGCTGTGTCTTTTTGTGATTTCTAATTAACTTTTTAGTTAGGGTAGAATTTTTAAATATATAACCTTTTTTGAGTTTTGAGTCACATGTGACTGGTTTCTTGTGACATGTTTGAGAGCCATATGTGGCTCTCTGATGCTTGACTAATAAAAATTCTTTGCATTTTGAGAGCCATGTCTCATGAGTTTTCATACTGCCTATATATTTCTTTTTAATACATCGTGAAAATATATAAGAATAAAAAATCTTTGTATTATCAATAGTTTTCATTTATTTGGGGGAGGAAAACACTTAAGTAGACACCTAATTTGCTTTGAAAAAGTTAAGGTTCAAAGGTTTTTCATTAAAAAAACAATAACGAAAAACAATGACATTTGCCCAATCCTAATTGTAAAATGATGCTCTTAAATTTTTTTTTTTTTTTTAGAATTTCAGTCTCTCCCTCCCTCTATATAAATTTTCTTTGTGTAGAATTAATAGCAGACAGTCCATACTCTTTCAAACAATTATTTTCTTTAGGCATTCTTTTCTACCCAATTCTTAGCAAGTGTTTGTACAGTGAATTTTCAAATATACAAAGAGGGAGCTAAGGGTTTTCCTTTTTTCTTATTTTTATTTCCCCCCCCCTGAAGTATGTAATTTCCAAGGGCAGGTAGGTAAGGAATCCCCACTCTTACTACTTTCATGGATTTATGCTGTGCTTTTATATTGAAAAAGAAACATTTTTATACTTTTGAAATAAGATTTAAAAACAAAATGTAGGCTTTTTGTAGTTTTGTCATTTTTGTCCTATTTTAATTTCAAAGAAATTTTTTTTATTGTTTTGTTTTAACAGTATCTTGATATTCAAAACAATGGTGATTTTTGCTTAATTTAGACAGGGCATTGGCAATTTCTTAAATTACTGGTAAGCTTTGTGTTCTCTTTGAAGGAAAAACAGAAAAAACCAAAACAATTGAATAAGTGGAATTTATATTTCAATCTTAATGATTGAAAGTGGAAAAAAAAAAAAAAATTAATCCCTTTTCAGACATGAAAATGATATTAAAAGTTGTTTGTAGGAAGAAGATTGATATGCATGGTGTTAAAAAAAAAATCATATAGAAGAGATTTTTGGTTTTTGTGGGAGAAATCGCATTAAGAATGGTGTGAAATGAAAGTTAAGTAAAAACTAGCTCACCCAAGATGGTGGCCATTTATGCTTAACAAGGGCACACAACTCCAAATCAAGGAAGATAATCATCAAATGGGATAGGTGAAATTACAATCCAAATTATAGAAAATTTGGAGCAGAAACACACTTCTAAAATTTTCCAGTTGTTGTCCTTGGAAGAATTCTTTGAAGAAATTTGCAATATTTGTTTTTGCAGCATTGTCTTTTTAATATCAATGTTAAATATTCTACATCATAAAGGGAATGATAACGATTCTTTACAAGGTTTTTTTCTTTCTTTTTCTTTTTTTTTCTCCCCACATCTCTCTCTCTTTCAAAAATAAATTTACTATTGTTTCAGAACTTAAATTCAAAAACATTTTTTGTAAAGCAAGTACTTAATATTAAAGAAAGTTCGATTTTGTTAGATGATATAAGAATTTTTTTTTCTTTCTTGCTCGCTCTCTCTATCCAAAATCTAAAATTGTGTGAATGGAAAAGGTTGGATGGGGCTATTTATTTTACAGCTAAATAGAAAAAGTTGTAAGCCTTTAAATTGCTTAAGTTTATTTTTATTTATTCATTTTAAGCTATGCTTATAAAGTTTTCTTTAATCTCTTCCTGTCGCAGCAGCTTAAATCTTTCATGCTTATTTAAACATTTTACCCGCACTTTTAAAAAAATTTTTTTATTTAAGACATTTTCAACAGTGTTAAAGTAACTTAAGACATTTCATTTTTTTTTTTTTTTTTTTTTTTTTTTTTTTTTTTTAAGGAAACTTTTAAAGGGTTAAGTTTGTCTATAACCCAATGAATATTCATTTAAAATGTTGTCAATTTGATAGTTGTATAAGATTCTTTCTCTTTACTGCTCTCTTGTTTTCTCTCAGAGCTTATATGTATATAAGCTATTTATATGGCCACCCCTTGGCCTTATTGTGAGAGTGAGCTTGATCCTAACTGAGTGTTCAAGCTATATAAGCAGAGTGCCAAGAACATCTATTAATGTTAATTTGAAAGGGTTAACTTGAAATACATGACTTAATCTCTGGCTTTTCTCTCCCTCTTTCATTCTTATTAATTTAGTAAGGTGAGTTTTAACGCAGGGACAGAAGCATGGGAGCATCCAGTGAGAAACAAACTCACTAGCAAGGATTTAGCTAGCCATTATACCACAAAACAAAGCTTTGATTTAGTGAAAAGCTGTAAGTATTGAGTACCAAGCGAGGATTGAACTCTCTACTCAGTAATTGATCTGTAAGACTAACTGGCTAAACATACCTCTTTCCCAGTACTGAATGACTTCTGGGTCTTTAAGACCCCCCCCCCCGAAAAAAAAAACGCCAAGATGACAATTTCTGTATATTGCACTCACTTTATATATATATATATATATATATATATATATATATATATATAATCTTAGTTGTATCTTAAGTTTTGGTTTCTCTTTACAAAAGTTTGAGTTTGCTAATTCTGGATTATTCTCTATTCTTATAATTCATCTTTATTTCAAGTCAAGGTTCTTTTAATGAATCTCTCTTTGACATAGTGTTTCAGTTTATAGACATGTAAAAAGTTGCAAACATTGTATATTGAAGCTAGATCATATTAACTGTTCTAGCTTAAACTGTGCACAATGTTGTTACTGTTTCTTAAATTATGTTTTATAAATGCTAGAAACCATTTAAATTTTGGATATATAAAGACTCGACTGCATATAAATACAACCTATATACAAGATAGATTGAAGTTGCTACTCTAATACAGAAGCCATTTTAGTAGAATTTGATTATCTTTTCTTTCTTTTTTTTTTTTTTTTTTCTTCTACATAAATGGCGCATGTATGTATATTGAAATAGATAGTTTGATAACTTTTTTTTTCTTTCCTATTATATATTTTCTCATGGGGATTTTAGGATATAATTCTATATTTGTAAAATTAGTTTTTAATTTACCATTTTGTTTATTTTATTTATTTTTTAAAATTTGGTACCACTGCACAAATTTCCTCTCTTACTTTTGATACCTGTCTAATCTTAAAAATGTTAATCAAATCTACAATTAACAATTCTTATAAGTTTTATGTTCATGTTCAGACTGTGACCGCATCTTTTTTATGCTTCATTGCTCTGTGTTCATCATGCACACATGTTGTTATACTTTTTTCTTTTATTAAATTTACTAGATAATCAAAAAGAAATATATTTAAAATATTGGCCTATAGGGTAGTGTGTTCACCAATGGCCAAGGAGACCGGGGTTCAAACCCAGGTCGAGTCATACCAAAGACTTAAAAAAGATACTTGATATCTCTTTGCTTAACACTCGCCATTCTAAGGTACGTATCAAGGGTAAAGTAGAGTAATCCAAGGAAAAGAGTGGCACCTTTTCCTACACCTTGGTTTAGTAGCTATTGAAAAGGGAACCTTTGTGTTGCCCTCGACTTTGGTCGCCAACTTTACTTTACATTGTCAAGAAGGTAATTTGGGCCTCAGAGTATTTTATAGATATTTACAAGCTTTGTTTAATTCATGTAAAATCATATTGGACATTTGAAAATTAAAAAAATCTGCAAAGTTATAGCAATTGTTTCAAAACAATTACCAGACAATCTGCATTTATGTTGTCATTTAATTGGATGCTATTAAAAAGAAATCCATGACTGATGTAATTTAGAAAGTTGGATTAATTTGAATGAAAAGAGGAAACGTCTTAAGAGATTCAGTGTGGAAAAGATTGAGTATCTTGAGATATATACGTAAATTTTCATTCACGGGTATAACACTAATATTAGTATTAAAGAATTCCTTCTGATAGTATTTGATATTAGAATATTAATACCATTATAGACTTGAATATTAAATGATTTTTTTATTTTTTTTTTTTTTTTTTTGAATTGATCATCTGAACACAAAGCTTAAAAGGAATAAGCAGTCTGAAAGAACAAATTATATTAAAAAAAACGGATCGTAATAACTACACTTTTTTTTCTTTTTTTTTTTTTTTTTTAAACCTTATAGTTTATAAACTTTAATAAGTTTATCAAGTTTATAAGTAGAAAAAAAAGTTATTGGCACTGTTTTGATTTTATCATCTGTAGCTTAGCCTTTTCAATTACATACTCCTCACAATTTTTGTTTATCAATAAAGTTTAATTTATAAACTTATCCTTTAAGGTTATGATTGGTAACTTGATGTTTTTTAATCTCAGTTTCTGACATTATTTTTAAAGTTTTGGGTTTTTCTTTATTCTGACAATCTTCAGGGTTATTACAAATCCCCCCCACCCCATCCGTCTTAGTCAATCTGTGAACATGTCTCTTCACTTTTTATTTTAATTTTTCCAATTCATCAGCCTGTTATAATTGTTTGACACATCCTCTTTGTTTGTTCCTGTATTAGTATCTCTCTCCCTGTGTCGTCCACTACTCTCTCGCGTCTCCCTGTGTCGTCCACTACTCTCTCGCGTCTCCCTGTGTCGTCCACTACTCTCTCGCGTCTCCCTGTGTCGTCCACTACTCTCTCGCGTCTCCCTGTGTCGTCCACTACTCTCTCGCGTCTCCCTGTGTCGTCCACTACTCCCCTCGCGTCTCCCTGTGTCGTCCACTACTCCCCTCGCGTCTCCCTGTGTCGTCCACTACTCCCCTCGCGTCTCCCTGTGTCGTCCACTACTCCCCTCGCGTCTCCCTGTGTCGTCCACTACTCCCCTCGCGTCTCCCTGTGTCGTCCACTACTCCCCTCGCGTCTCCCTGTGTCGTCCACTACTCCCCTCGCGTCTCCCTGTGTCGTCCACTTCTCCCCTCGCGTCTCCCTGTGTCGTCCACTTCTCCCCTCGCGTCTTCACCTACAAATATTTTCATATTATCCTTTATATAACTGAAATAGCATTTTTACTTGCGATTGAGAAAGGAAAATTAATCAAACTATTAGTATCTGCAAACAGTAAATTTAAGACCAGGAAAAAATCCTTTGAATAATAATAAAATATTTTATTTCCTTGTCTCTAAATAGTCGTTCTCTTTTTGGTTGTTTACAATATTTTGGCTACTTTACACTCCATCCTCTTTCAGATGTCTTGTAATGGGTAACATTCAAGAAATATCGAACTGACTTTTTTTATTCAATCCCTAGGGAGTACCTTGTATCAATTAAGTTGCTACTTAAATTTTGCACAGCTAGAATCTTTTTACCCTCTAGATCAGCGTTTCTCAGTGTTCCCTGGAAGCTTGAGGCCTGCCTAAATTAAATAAAAAATGAGATACCATAAATTGTGGCATATAAGCAAATCTTTTAAGCCTGATAAAAAATCTCTACAAAACTAGAGGTCTACTTATATGGCAGGGCTACAACCCAAACCGATAACCACTGGTTGACCTCTCTAGTAAAATTTAGGTTTTAGTCCTTATCTATGGGGACCCTTAATGTTAGAGATTTTTTCTTTTCAGTATTAAAATGTCAATTTAAATGCTACAATTTACTATATATCAATAATGGTATGTAATAATTCTTATGCAGTGGTTCCTTGTTTAACTCTATTACAAGGGTAAAAGAAGTTGAGAAATACTGTTCTAGGCAATTGCTCAGGGTACAATTCAGACCCCTCCCCTCCCATATCATCCAATTAATTAGCGTTATTCCTGATCTCCTCTTTATTCCACTGAAGTAAGCTGGAAGGTACAGTAGCCAAAATGGGAATATAACATTGTCAATGATATAGACTTTGATGTTATTGTCAGACCTGTGTGTGATTTTTTTTTTTTTTTTTTTTTTTCAAGGCTCAAATGTCTTTATTTTTTAAGTCTGATCTTTTTAAATAAAAGGGATTTTATGTGGCTAGGAAATTAATTTTTTAAAAAGTTAACTAGATTTCAAGTGTATATTTATGGTTAACTTTTTAAAAAATTTTTTAAGAAACTTATGAAAATGAATTGAAAGTAAACTCCTGTAGGGAAAAAAACAAAACAAATGTGATAACCTTTTATTCATATGAGTGAAAGGTAAACAAAACAAAAAATAACCTACTTCAATTTATCACCTGAATATGAACAGAATAGGTTTGCCAGAACTCTTGGGGAAATGCATACCAAAACATCAATGTACCAATTGCTCTCCCCACCCCACAAAAAAAACAAAAAACAAATATAGCATGTGCTTTAGCATTCTCCAAGTTCTTAATTTTTCTTTTTTTTTTTCTTTTTTAGAGAAAATTCTTGTTCAAGCATGTTCTAATGTAATGCAGTCATTGTTGAATGAAATATATATAAGTTCAAGTAAAGAATTTTAATTGTCAGCTAAAAGTTAAAAACCTATATGAAGATATAATATTTATATTGTACGAGTCAAAGCTCATTGTCCCAGCTACAGTTCCCTGTCATTGTGTCTGGTTCCAGTCTTCGTCAGGTAGTCTTTAATGATGGGTGGGGCTGTTCCAACTTATTTTAAAATTAGTTATTAAATTTTTTTTTACCCCCTTTAAGATTAAAGATTAGAACTTGTGTATCCAAAGTATAAATATTAGCTCTAAGTGCATGTTTTGACTTTTTCATTTCCATCTGGACTCTGGTGTTCCAGTCAAATTTCATTTTAACCCTTAAAAATGTCAATTTTACATATCCAAACCTTTTTAAAAAATGGTAGTGGAAGGGTTAAATAGAAATGACTTTGATATATTTTCGTTTTTTTTTTTTTTTTTTCTTTCTAAATCTGTTTTTAAATGTAAAATTTAATTTTGCAAATTAAAATTTTTTTTAATTAATACTTTTTAAAATATAGATAACATTTTAAAAAATATTAAACTAGTTAATTTTTGTTGGCTAAAAAAAAAAAAAAAAAAAAAAATTGTAATTTTTGTTAATCTTACTTCTATTCTAATAAACTATTAATAAAATACTTCAAATACATATTCTGCCTAAAATAACATAACTGTATTTATTTACTTCCTTTTGTCTTAAGCTAACCAACCACATAGCTTTTTTCCATCAATTTTGCTACGCTTGAATGTCAGAAACACAAACACGCTATTACTGCTTAAAATATTCCCTCATTCCTTACCCAACACAACCCAGCTTGATATTAAAATTGCACTATTAGTGCTCTTAATGTTTGTTTCTCTACATATATTTATATAATACATAATAATCTTTAATATACACGTATATTGGCTTGGTCATGTTTTTAATGTAAGATTTTAAATAACATTTATATAAACATTTGTTTTTATTTTATCTAATTTTCTCTTTTATTTTTTTTTTTTTTTTATTTTTAATATTTTCCATTGATTTCAGTCCAAGCCTTTTTATTTTATTTTTAAATTTTTTTCTTTATATTTTATTTGTTTTTTGAGAGAAAAGTATCACATAGATTTCTAAAGAACATGCGAACTTATTTTGTTATAGACTTGAGTTGAATACTGTATATATAATATATATATAATTAAAAAAAAAAAAGAAAAAAAGACATGGAAGACACCCTTACATTCTATAAGGGAAATTGAAAGATTAGTAACTTTCTAATTTTATAATATATTTTTATTTTTATTTTTTTTCAAAAGATGTCTCAAGACAGGGAAAAGAGCGAGACTATAAAGGTAGGCCCCTTAATATTGTAAATCATTAATCTCTTAGTGATCAGTAAAAAAAAAAAAAAAAAAAAAAAAAATCATTTTTTACTTGGTCTCATATTATGGATATGCATTTTTAAAAATTGAACACCATAGTCTTTTCAAGGTAGTTGAAAAATGAAGTAACCCACATTGATGAATTTTGATAACAAGATATTAAAAATTACTATAAAAATCGCTCAACAATAGTTATTTCCCGTCTTGAGAGAACAACTTAATGTTAATATGGATTTTTGACAGGATAATTTCAAGTTTGTTGAAAATAATCTATCTAGATTATTTTTTCTAAAAAAAATTTCTTAATGATAATAGTTGTCGTATATTCTAATGATAATCATCTTTGTGGGTTTTTGACATTTTTCTCCAACCCCAAATAGATTAATGCTGTCAAGTTTTAAATAAGGCACATTGGAAGTATGAAAGCATGGTAAAAAATGACCTTAAAAATCTCAGTTCATCTGCTGACAAGACTGCTTGTTTAATCTTTTTAAAAAAAAAAAAAAAACCAAAAAAAAAAAAAATTAGCTGCATTTTTTTTTCTTCATTGGCTAGCTATCTTGCTTCTTTACCTATCACTTACCTCCCTTTTTTTATTTAATTTTGTTAATCATCAACTTGAGATAGATAGATGTGTGTGCGTCCGCACGCAGTGATATGCATGTCTAAGTTTAAAAAAAAACAAAAAAAAAAAAAAACACACCTCGGTTTCCAATGTTTGACATGGTCAGTTCGATTGCAAATGAACTGCTTAACAATGAAAAGATTCTTTTTGACTCTTTCTCTTTTTGTAAAGAGAGGAAAATACATCCCAGTCAAGATAATGCATGGCTTAGTCTGGAAGATGTAAAGAATCATAATCCTTACAATGTGACCTTTTTTATTTATTTATTTTATTTTTTTAAATTAAAAAAGGTCAACAAAAACCTTTCAGTGATGCTTGCTTGGAGAAGTAGGGATATTGCAAAGCATGGCAGAACCGACAAAGACCAAACTTTGTCAGTAATTCCACCTGTCTGTAATACAAAATAAATTAGTTAAAAATGAACCACAAATTTCTGCTTATCCCATATTGGTCCCCCAACAACAGTGTAAAAAAAAAAAAAAAAGAAAAAAAAAACTTTTTGTATCTTGGTATACCAACTTCCATATAAATTATATATAATCAAACAAAGGAAAAGCAAAAACCAAGAAAAAAAAAACAAAAAAACGTTGACCTATTATTTTATACAGCAAACGGTCATCAACTATTTAATAGACTTGCATGTCTTTATGAATTGCCTGCACTTTGTTAGTATGGGTTCAATGGTTTGAACATTGCACTGAAGGCCTTGAGGTCTGAAATTTTTATTTTTTAAAATTTTATTTTATTTTTTTCTCCCCCTGGTGTCAAGTATTGTGAGTTTGTTACCATAACTCACCTAGAAGTTACTTTTGAAACATAATGGAAAGCAGAACAACCTGCTATATGACAAGTGTTTTGGAAAATCCTGATATAGGCTAGGAGAAAAAAGTCAACTGACTGCAATCACTGATACTTTTTAAGATAATTTGACTTTAAAATAATTCTTAGAATCAGTAGAGAAAACTTTG
>CAUZXS010005804.1:0-10000 GCA_963585895.1 Sepioteuthis lessoniana | reverse complement strand
CTTGTAGATTGTATCAATTTTGTTTAAAAAAAATATATTGAAATATGAATATCAAACATGTCTTTACAATAGATTTGGTCATTCTAAACTTTTATCTACATCTAAAAAGTCTTGGGGGATAACTTACTCATAAGTTTTTATGAAAATGTGTTTAAAGACTACTTTCAGTGGTCATTAAGCTTGAGGAATCACATCCCATTTATAGAATTCATATTATGATTACAAATCAATAAATTGGAAATATTCTTTAATTTTGCATTTAATATTTGTAACCCTTGATAAATTATTAGAATAGAGTTACACATGAACACACTCCAAATTAGAGCACTTTCTGCGATCTTGCCATCAGTAAAAATCTTGTCATTTTTACTGTGGTGTAGTAACAAATTAACCATTTATATCTAATAGATATAAAATAGAAAACTTTCAAATAACCCCTCCCCTCATTTTAGACAATTCCAAAATTTTACTTTGGAGCATTAATCATGAATATTACTTTTAGGACCAACTTAAAAAAAATGGATTTGTAATTTGAGATAATTTTCATTCTTATGAATTTTTCAGATGAGAATAGTTTCTTTTTGATCTGATTATTTTTTTAACAATCTTGTTTTATTTTTTAATGAGGGATCAAGTGTTAAATAATTTTGTTCAATTGATCAAATTGTGAGATATGACTCATTAACAACCAAAATGGTCCTGACACCTATAGGGGCTGATATTAGTAAAAACTATATGTAAATATAATTATTACACTTTTTTTCTTTGCACAATGTATTTTATTGTAAACATTTTTTTTCCTTACAGTCAAGAGATTAGAAAACAAAAATGAATTTGCATGTTATCTTTTTTTTTTTTTTTTTTCTTTTAATTACCTTTTTGTGAAATTTAAAATGTTCTTGTTGTGGGAATCAGCACATATGCACATGACTGTTTAATTTTGTAACCTGTTTTGTTTCAATGATGAGAAAATATTGTCTTTTTTTTTTTCCCCTGATAATATAGTACAAGTGTTTTATGTGAAATGTTACTATTGAATTTCTAAAAATTTCTTGCTGAATTTCATTTTAATGTAACTATAGTTTACTCAAAGTGATGGTACACAAGTCATCGACTTCTGGTATGTGGCAAGTTTCCAGTTTCATATTGAACTAATCATTTAACGAATGTATATGAAAAAAAAAAAAAGTTTTTTTTTTCTTAAATACATATTGATTATTTTTCCAGTATGGCTTATCACTACAGATATTCAAATATTTGCTTGGGTGTTAACAAATGTTATCAGTCTGTGGCATGTTGAAAAAAATATCCTCACAGTACACGACATCAAATAGTTTGAGATAGATTGGTCTAGAACTCTTAAAACCAAAGAACTTAGTATTCTATTTTGAACAGCGTTTCTCATCATTTTTTTTTCCTTCATCAGACTGCAATTGTAGAGTAATTACACCTCAGATGCACACTTAGTATACCAATAAGACCGATTCCAAAAGATAACTTCAATTCAACTTTATGAACACAAGAAACAATGAAAAAAAAATGTACAAGGAAAAGATAGCAAATTTTGTGGATCGTACTGAGATGTAGTTTAAAATATTTTCCATATATATATATATATATATATATATATATATATATATATATCTTTCATTAACTTGGGGCACTCTGGTGGCTGCCTTTCAGGATGTGCACCTGTTGAAAAATAAAACTGATCTAGGAATAACTATACTTTAGTGGCTTAAATTCTGGCCAGAGAATTTTCATTTCTATGTTGATGTTGCCTAAAATTCTAGTGACCAAGCAACAATATTGCCAACTGGTCTGATGAATAACAGATAACATTTTAAGTTATTTTCCAACTAGGAGCCCATGTTTGGGAGTCAGTTTTAAGGGTTAAAAATTGAGTCAAATTCCTTAGGTTGCATTTACAGCTGACTTTGGAGTGAGCTTGTGATCAATACTTTTTTGATAACAGTTGGGCAATATCTAAGCTATGCAGTACTTAGACCAGTAGCCAATTAGAAATACTAAGTGGTGTAATGGTTATCGTCGTAGGAAATGGACACGGGGACACGAGTTCAAAGCCTGGATGAGACTGATTGCATTTTCACTTAGCACTAATACCCTTGGGAAAGGTATGAATCCAATTATTCTCTCTTCAGCTATGGGTAAATAGTAGGGCAGACTAGGTTCTTCAGCCTTGGTGAGGCAACTAGTCTAGGAGAAGGAAAACTTTGAATTCAAACCTGTTAAACTCCGCTTAAAAAAATTGCCTTGTGTCATTAAAAAAAAAAGTGGAAGTGCCCGTGGTGTAATGGTTATCGTCGTAGGAAATGGACACGGCGACACGAGTTCAAATCCTGGACAAGGCTGATTGCATTTCACATAGCACTAATACCCTTGGGAAAGGTATGAATCCAATTATTCTCCCTCCAGCTATGGGTAAATAGTAGGACAGACTGGGTTCTTCAGCCTTGGTGAGGCATCTAGTCTAGGAGAAGGAAAACTCTGAATTCAAACCTGTTAAACTTCACTTAAAAATTGACCTTGTCATATCCTGCCTGAGCGGAGGGGTTGGGTAAATAGGATTAAAAATACTAAGTAACTTGTGGCCTTATATACAGAATCAAAGAAAAGGTTATATTAAGCACTGGCTAGTTCCCAGAATGCCAAGCTAACCAGCTGTTTTGTTTTTTTTTGTTTTTTTTTAAATGTAAGATAAAAGTTGAGCTTTTTTTAAAAGTTTGGTCAGTAGTTTTTTTATTTAATTATTTAGAAATACTGAGTATTGTTGGCAATTTATGAATTTGTCAAATTAAGCTAAGCTTGGTGAATCAGGAATGAAGTGTAAATTCAGGTCTAATATATATCATTTTCATTCACCAAATGAGTATTCTATACCACCAGTTTATTTTTTTGTTGCTTCTCTTAAAGCATATTAACTTTTTAAAAGTATTTTGAAAACTTTCTCAATGACTTAGTGGAAACTAGTTGTTCACAATCTAAAAATAACAAAAATATTCCTATTTGTCTTATCACTCTCATTCATCTTACATATATATATATATATATATATATATATATATATATATATATATATATATATATATAATTTTTTTTTTTTTTTTTTTGAGTGTTGTCATTTGAAAAAAAAAAAGTACAATATTCTGTTAGAATTTAAGCTAAAGACATTGACTTTAAATAGCCGTAGCAGGGATACCTAGCATTGCTGGAGCAGAGGAAGATAAAAAAAATTCTAATAAATAATTCTGATAGATATATATATATATATATATATATATATATATATATATATATATATCTATATATATATATATATAAACAAGATTCTATGACTAGAAATTTAAACATTACATAAAAAAAAATAATGAAAAAATTCTATTTCTAAGAAAATAGAATTCTCTTTGTTAATGTTTTCCCAACTTTTTTTTTATATATACAGCTATTTTTTTTTTTTAATTTTTTTTTCCATCATGAATATCAAACATAACTGGCCATGTAAATAAAAGTGAATCTAACTTTGTCCATCCTTATATATATGTGTGTGTGTGTGTGTAATTGAATAAATAATATTAAATAGAATTACTAATGTAAAATAGTGATACTCAAAACCATTGAACTGAGTCCAAACAAATGACTGCTTTGACATTAAATAACCCAAGAAGGTTGATATGCCATTAAACAAAGAAAGCAAATCAAACAAAAAATGTGGACATAACAGAGATGAGGAAAAGATTCTGTTTTCTTAGATCCTCTTTGTACTCAATATTATTTTCTTGGCTTTTGTGTGTTGTTGTGCACTTTAAAAAAAAATCTTCAATTATTTCATAAACATCAAACATGGCAGACCATATAAATGAAGATTGATCTAACCTTATCTGTCCTACAATTTGAGGTGGAGTGTGGGTGGAGGGTTGTACTTTATTTCATGTAGATCTCTTGTTAACCCATTTAGTTATAGGATTCCCCCGTGGTGTAATGACTAAAGTACTAAACTGTAGCCTTCAAGTGAGCAAGTTTGAATTTGAGTCCGTTAATACATTCACTTTCAGACTGTGATACTCTTGGGAAAGGTATTGAACCCCACTCCCAACCCAAGCTGTGGATCAAATAGTATTTCTGCTGTTCTCAAACAAGGATGGCTTTGGCATTAAATGATCCACCAAGGTTGATATGCCTATAAACAAAGAAACCAAACTAAACCATTTAGGCAGAAATGATATATTTTGCCATCTGATAACCCCTCCCTCAGTAATTTTAAATGACCTTTTTTAATCTTGCATAATCTGTTGGAATATAAATTAGTTAATATCGATGCATGTTATTGGTTTCCCGAAACTTTGCCTATCTATGATCCTTGATTTTATGGAGGTGCCCGTGGTGTAATGGTTATTGTCGTAGAAAATGGACATGGCGACACGAGTTCAAATTCTGGACGAGAGTAATTGCATTTCACATAGCACTAATACCCTTGGGAAAGGTATGAATCCAATTATTCTCCCTCCAGCTATGGATAAATAGTAGGGCAGACTAGGTTCTTCAGCCTTGGTGAGGCAACTAGTCTAGGAGAAGGAAAACTCTGAATTCAAACCTGTTAAACTCCGCTTAAAAAATTGACCTGTGTCATATCCTGCCCGAGCAGAGGGGTTGGTAAATATGATCCTTGATTGTACAAATAAACAATGGGAATTCCCATCATAGCTAAAGCGCTGGACTGCCTGATCATAATATGCAAATTTGATCTCCAGTCACACTATTACAGTCACTTTGGGAGAAAGTATAAACTCTATTATCCCCCAGCTATGAGTTACTTAGTGCCAATACTGTTCTTCTGAAAGTTTGGCTTTGACATTAGATAACCCTATGAAAGTTGATATGCCATTAAAAAGACAAAGAAACCTAACCTGACTTCAGCATTGTTAATACTAAAAGCATGAAAAATAAAAATGGGCCCGTGGTGCAGCGGATAGAGGCATTGAGTCTCTACGGTTCCAGGTGAACATTGTCAGAAGATAGCGGTTTCAATTTATACCCAAGCCAGCCAGAGGTTTACTGGGTCAAAAATGTGGTGCGATAGATAACAACTATGGAAGGCAGTAATTACTGGAGATATGGTTACAAGACTCAGCATTCCTATCTGAGGTCGCGGTTAATCACCTGAAGTAGGCCAGAGGTGAAATTTGGCCAAAACGTAGTGAAGAAGAAACAATGCAAAAACTACCAAGATGAGGACAAAAAGTCTGCAATAAAATAAAAAAAATTAATTAACAGATTAAGAAGCCTCATCTCAAAATGATTCCAATTAAAGTCAATTAAAAATGGGATTGTTCAGATTTAATTTAATTTCACCTAACATTTTTTTTCTATTCATTTATTTTATCATAATGATAATATATCTAATGGTTATTGTTGGAAATAAGGTAAATCATTGCAATATGCTTTCAATTGCATAAATGGTAGTCTTGGGAGACTAAACAGTGGTCTCCCTTGTCCCAGTGTTTGTGGAATTCTCTCGCATCATAAGTCCTTTTTGGTTCTGTGACAAGATGAGCCACAAAATCCACCGCTTTCATGAACAGGACTTAAGAGCAAGAGTGATGGTTTGCTCCTCCCAGCTAGCATGGGGCCTCCCTCCTTTATATTCCAGACCTGAGAAGAGTAAGTGGTTTCCATCTTTTTGCTGTATGAATTTTTCTGTTTGTTTCTTGAACACTTATGTCTCTTGTCCAGCCTAGGAAGTGAACTGAGTTCCCTACTCATATTGTGTACAATTAAATGTTTTATATTAATTGGCTTGTTCTGTTTCCTGCAGAATATTTTGTGTTAGGTTACTCTCTTTGGGATGACCTAATGCATTATAAGAATCTGGTGTTATCCACCAATCGACACCCCATTTAAACTCATTATGTTTTATTCATTGGACTGGGATGGGGATTATAATCTTGAAGGGCTTTGCATTTAGTTTCCAGCGAAGGAGGGGGATGCTGCTTGTCTACTTTTGTACATGTTTGAGGTTAAAGACAGCAAGGATTCCATGAAAACATTTGAGGCCAATGATAAAAAAAAAAGTTTTTAGAGTCAATTAACATGCTTAATTCTCAGTTTTGGTGTAGGCTTGGGTGCATGATTACCACATCTGAATAGTGAGGTAAATTAGGACCCTCTTCAAATAAATTGCCCAGTCGGCTGGGGCTGTAGAATACACCGACTGCTTCTCTGCAGAGGGGGTAAGACCCCCCCCCCAACGAGTGTCCTGGATATGACACTAAACAATCTGATGGTGAGGTTCCAGCAGTGCTGGAGCTTTGGGGAATGCAGAGTACCCCTTCATTGCCATCGCTCCCAGGTCCACTCTGGCCCAGAGTGGTAGCACCTGATAGGGCCCTATCTATGGGTTAGATAGAACTAACAGCATACTTATGCTAAAATGAATTGAGTAAACTGAATAGCTTGAAATAGAAACGTTTTTGACAATTAAACCGTACTTACACTTAAACTGCGTGTTTATGCTTAACTGAATTATTTGAAATAGAACTGTTTTTCGACATTAAAACTGTATTTACACTTAACTGAATTATCACATATAACTGCTTAAATAGTTTGAAATGGAAATGTTTTTGACAATCAAACTGTGTACTTGTGCTGAGCTGAACTGTTTTCAATAGAACAGATTATTTACATAAAAATGGATTTGGCGTTAAATAACCTACAAAGGTTGATATGCCATAAAACCAAACAAACCATGTTCAAATAAATGAAAAAAAAAACTTTTTCAAAACTGACAAACTGTATATTGTAAATTTCGTGACATTAATCATTTCTGTATTTGTATATCTCTTTCCTCCCTTCAAATTGAAATTGTATTTAGCCACAGATTTTAGGGATTTCAATTTATCATTTCCTCTTACGACTTTGTTGGTTTTTCCTTTTTAGTGAATTATATAACCTCTAAGCTAAAAGAGTTATTTTCCCTTCATCCCGTCTTTCTCCTAAGCATTTTCAATTATCAATACTTATTTTTTATTTGTATTATCTGAAAGAAAATTTTTCCAGTTCATTGAATCTATTGCTCCAGTCGTCGATGTAAATTCTTTTGTTCTGAGAATTTGTTCTACTTGATGTTAGTTATTTTAAAAGCTGTTCACCTTGGATTATTTCTTTTGTGTCTACTAAAACAGAAAATAGATTTTTGGGATTGTATCAATATGTGAGCATTTGATATGTTATCTTAAAAGTAATCAATCATTTGCTATCTAAGACTAATAAATCAAATATTCTCAGTGCTTCATTCATGTAAAGAAAATTATATTATTGTAAATATTAAGGTATATAGGCAGTAACTTTTTTGTTTCATTTATTATAATGGCAGATACAAGTGATGGATTATCTGTCCTTGCTTGCAAAGCAAAATTTCCTGATGATTGCTAGAGGTGGACAAAAACAAAGGCAATGAGATAGTCCCTTTTCTTTGGGAAATTCCCTATGGTGTTGTCACTAAAATGCAGGATTGCACTTTCAAAATAAACAAATTTGAACCCCAGTTGTATCATTGTTAACTTTCAGACTAATACTCTTGGGGATTGTATAAAACCTGTCCTTTGCTACAGGTTAAATAGTATCACTGTTGTTCTTCTGCTTTGGCGTTAAACAACCTGTAAAGGTTGATATACTATAAAGTAAAGAAATCAAACCATTTTCTCAGCATGCAATAAAGTTGATATATAATTTTTTTAATTTTTTTTTATTTTTTATTTTTTTCCTCCCTTCTTCAGTCAAGCAGGAATTTGGCCATAAAACAAAGCACATGTAGTGTCAATATGCTATAAAAAATCTCATTCTTCAACTTCTGTTCTTAATAAATTAGATAACCAGAAAAATTTTTTATTTGGATCTGTTAAAGTCTCTTTGAAATTTTAAAAACCAAATTTTCTTACCCTTATTCATCAAATGATACATAGTTTAGAGGATACTCAAATGCAAATCCTGAACAAAACTGCAATTCACATAGTGTGAAATTCACATACTCTTGTGAAAGGTATGAATCCAACTATTCTTCCTCCAGAAGACAGACGGAGTTCTTTAACCTTTATATGGCAACCAATCTAGAAGACTGAATTCAAACCAGTTGTAAAGCTATAGAGAGATGGGCTATTTCTGCTTGAGACATGCTATATGAGTAGCATACTAACAAACAAACCAGGTTACTGGACCAATGAAAGGGTAAGGCAGTTTCAGAAGTCTGAATATGGCTGGGCAAGGGCAAAAATTACCAAATTCCTACAGTTAGTGTCATGCATGTATCCAAACACTTTGGTGCAATGGAGATGGTGATCTCTCTCTCTCTCTCTCTCTTATATAAAAGAGGATGAACAGTTACAATATTCTAATCTTAAAGCCAGGGAGTTTGGTTGCTTACCGGGCCAATGGTCTAATGAGTAGTGTTTGCCAATGGTCCAGGAGACCAATCCCAGGTTGAGTCATACAAAAGATTAAAAAAAACATTGTACTTGATGCTGCCTTGCTTAGCACTCGGCATTATCAGGTAAGGATCAAGCATAAGGTGGAAAAGAGTAGTACTCTCCTCTCCCTTACACTGCGGTGTAGTAGCTATTGAAAAGGGAACCTTTGGGTCACCTTTGATTAAGGTTGCCAACTTATACATATCTGTGTGTGTGCGTATGTCAACTATTATAAATGATTTACATATTATGGTATAACTAGATTTTTGAAAAATCTAGTTATACCATAATATGTAAATCATTTATAATACACTGATTATTCATGAGTGCCTATTTATTTTCACTTTATAGGAATTTATTCTATTCAGTTTTAATCAGTCAAATTATTCAGAAGTATTAACTACATATGGGTATTATGAATGTGATTCCCTAACCATTAGGCATTAAAAACTCCTTGATATGCTATTAAATCAATCAATATTTCTCAACTACTATTCTGATGTTAGTATCAATAAATGATTTCCCCCCAAAAAATTAATTTGTTTTTCAAGCTTTTAACTGGAGTATTCAACTATAGTTGAGTCCTAAAATGATGTAAATATTGTCGAATTTTATATTGTCCCATTTGTTGTTTGATAGTTTTTACTTGTTAGGGAACCCTGTATTTTTACCTTATGCTGTGTTCAATCATAGTCACATTTCATATTTATGAAGGAGGGGGATGGTGCTTGTCTACTTTTGTACTTGTTTGAGGTTAATGACAGCAAGGATTCCATGAAAACATTTGCGGCCAATGATCAAAAAAAATTTTTTTGGAGTCAATTAACATGCTTTTGACTTGTTAGGAAATCCCATAATGTGTTTTTTTTTTACCTTGTGATGTGTACAACTATGGTCAAATTTCCGCTGTTTTTGAGATGCTTATTCTCTACTTCTGGAAAATATGGAACAGAGCTCTCAAAAATGTGTAGTAGTGGAATGAATAAACTTTAAAAAAATTATTTTTTGCTTTTATTCTTCGTTTTCTATCCCTTTGGGAATTAGTTTTGAATACTTTGACTTTATTTCAGTACCTTAATTAAAAGATATTATATATATTTTTTTTTTTTTTTTTTTTTTTTTTTGTCCAATAACTTATAAACTTTTTATCCTCTAAATGGTGTTATGGTAGCATCAGTTGAATAATACAGATAAAAAGCAACAAGCTTATTTATACCTTGATTTTTTTATTTTTATTTATTTATATATATATATATATATATATATATATACTCCCCTACCCCCGTAGGGTCGAGTTCTCTAGCGAAGAAGTAATCATGTTGCCATTAGCGCCTTTGCAAGTCTCTTCGTATTTGAATTGAGATCTCGGCGGCCGTTGAACGGATGTATGTAAACAATAGTGATTGTGATTCATAACCGTTTAAAATGTACTTCGTAGCTAATATCTCCTCGTAGCTAAATGGTTAGAAGCTTTGGCTTGGCGTTTGAGTCAACCGGGTTTCGATCCCAGCTACGGGGAG
>CAUZXS010005803.1:147500-178925 GCA_963585895.1 Sepioteuthis lessoniana | reverse complement strand
TCCATCTGGTGAACGTACTTTTACTTTGGTGTTTCTGTAGAGAATCATTATCGCTGCTACGGTTTCTTTTGGTAGGCCGTAAGCTAGTAGGATTTGCTCCATCTTCCTCTGTGTATGGAATCGAAGGCCTTGGTAAAGTCGACAAATAGTAATGTCGCCTGTAAGTTTTTTGCCCGAACGCCTTCCAGGATTCTACGGATGGTCAGTATTTGTGAGGTTGTGGATCTATTTCTCCGGAAGCCATTTTGGTTTTTCCTAAGGATGTTTTCCATTTTGGGTTCTATGCGGTTTCGTAGTAGGGCATTGTAGATTTTGGCTGCTATGGATGTAAGTGTTATCCCTCGGTAGTTCTTGGCTAGTCCGAGGTCGCCTTTTTTAGGGAATGGAAGGATGCATCCCTTCGTCCATCGTTCTATCCTATTTTGACTATAGACTGCGTTGCATTGCCGGAGCAGTATATCGTCGAATTGTCTCGTCTTCCACACTTCTGGGGGGATCTCGTCTAGCCCCGCCGCTTTCCTATTTTTAATTCTTCTGAGAACCATGTCGAGTTCTTCTTTGGTGAAAGGACCTAGTTTTACGTCTAATTGCTTACTAATAATTCTGGTGATCGGTTCATCCGTTATTTCCGGTGGGTTTCCTAGTAGATTTTTGAAATGCTGTTCCCACAGTTTTATTCTTTCTTGTTGGCTTGCAGCTTTCAATTTTGCTTTGGCTGTGCTCTTTCTTCCACTTACTTCGTTTATTGTTTGCCAGGCTATCCTGGATTGCCTATCTTCCACCGAGTCTCTAATCTTATCTATCTGATTTTGTACGTATTCTGCCTGTTCTTTTAGGTATATTCCTGTTAATTGATGTTGCGCCTTTTCTAGTTCTCGTGCATTTGTATTTGTTGGGTTCTGTTGATAGTTTTTGGAGGCAGTCTTCACAAGTGCACGTTTTTCTCTAGCCGCTAGCGTTTCCCAAAGGACTCTATATTTAGTTCTAGGTTTTGTTGGAATACACTTTTCTGCCGCCTCCAGGTGCGCTTCTACAAAATTTTCATATTCGTCATTTGGGGTGCCTATTTCTACCTTCTCTTGTAGTGCTTCGAATCTGTTTCTTAATTCTAATGCATATTTGTCTCTAATATCTCTGCTGTTGAGTAGGGCCCAGTCATAGTGCTTGGTCGTGGCTTTACGTGTGGCGTTTTTTCTTAGGCTTAGTCGTACTTTGGCCGTAACTATTCGATGATCGGAGGACACACCCTCGAAGGAGGAGTATGCCTCGCAATTCATCGCACTGTTTCTCCATTTCCTGTTTATAAGGACGTAGTCTATCTGTGCTTTACTCTTATTTGCGTATGTGTAGGTCCATAATTTCCCCTCCCTTTTTTGAAAGTTTGTATTGAGGCAGGTTAATCTATTTTCTATCATGAAATCTATTAAATGCTGTCCATTCCTGTTAGACGTGTAGTGTAGGCTGTATTTGTTGTGTCTGTTTTTCCCGATTTGTGCATTCATATCTCCGCCAATGACTAGCAGGTTGTGTTTCGGAATGCTACGTACTAGGGAGGATAGATCTTCGTAGAAGGTGGCTATTTCGTTTTCTTCGCTAACATTGGTAGGGCTGTAGCAGGAGATAATTGTTGCTTTGGGGTTGCCATTAAACGTTGCGGCCATCATCCTAGGTTGTATTCTCTCAATGCTGTTCAGTGTTTTTAACGCTCTCGGTCCTAGAAGTATTCCCACCCCTCCTACCGATGCATTGACAGAGTTTTTCCATGCCGATACAGTCACCAGCATCCATCCATTTCCAGTTTCGTGATACTTGATATCTTCGGTGTGCGTGTATCGGTGCTCTTGTATGCAAATTATATCTATCTTATGTTCTACGGCTGATGCAGTTAGCTCTGCTAGTTGACCTATTCTATTTAGGGTTCTCACGTTAAATGTCGCTATCTGTATTGTTTGTTTGCATTTTAGTAGTTTATGTTTGTGTTTGAGCTCTGTAGCTGATTTTTCGAACACCGAGGCCAGGGCTCCAACCTCAGCAGGACGCGCCCCTTTTTTACCCGCGCGAAGAGCGATGCGGTTTATGGATCTGGTTTGAGTACTAGTCATGGTTATCTTTCGATGGCTGTTTTTGTTCTCATCTATAGAAGCCACTCTTATATACATACAATGTATATATATATATATATGTATGCATATATATATATACCATGTATATATATATGTATGCATATATATATATATATACATACCATGTATATATATATATATATGTATATACAAACCATGTATATATATGTGCATATACATATATAAATACCATACATATATGTATATATATATTCACAACATGTATATATATATATATGTACCATGTGTATATGTATATATATACCATGTGTATATGTATATATATATACGGTATATATATATGTATATATATATATATATATATACCATATGGGTGTATATATATATATAAAAGCATATATATTCACAATATATGTGTATGTATATATATACCATATATGTGTATGTACGTATATACCATATATATATATATATGTATATATATATACCATACATATATGTGTATATATATGCCATGTATATATGTGTACATATATATAACATATATTCATATATATATATATACCATGTTTTATATACATATATATATACCATGTATATATGTATGTATATATATAAAACATGTATATATGTATATCTATATATATACATATATCATGTATATATATATATGTATGTATATATATGTATAGCATGTATTATATGTATGTATGAATATATATACCATGTATATATTTACCACGTATATATATGTGTGTATATATATATACCATCTATATATATATGTATGTATATATATATATACCATGTATATATATATATGTATGTATATATATATATACCATGTATATATATACATGTATGTATATATATACCATGTATATATATGTATGTATATATATGCACCATGTATATATATGTATGTATATATATATACCATGTATATATATATATATATAACATGTATATATATGTATGTGTGTATATATATATATATATACCATGTATATATATGTATATATATATATATATACCATGTATATATATGTATATATATATATATACCATGTATATATATGTGTGTATATATATACCATGTATATATATGTATATATATATATATATACCATGTATATATATGTGTGTATATATATATACCATGTATATAAATGTATATATATACCATGTATATATATATGTATATATATATACACACCATGTATATATATGTATATATATATATGTATATATATATACCATGTATATATATATGTATATATATATACGCGTATATATATATATATATACCATGTATATATGTATATATATATACCATGTGTATATATGTATATATATATATATACCATGTGTATATATGTATATATATATATACCATGTATATATATGTATATATATATACCATGTATATATATATATGTATATATTTATACCATGTATGTATATGTATTTATACATATATATATGCCATATATACATATATATAACATGTATATATATATGTATATATATAACATATATATATATATATATATATATACTATGTATACATATATATATATGTATGTATATATATATATGTATGTATATATATATATATTATGTATCTATATATGTATGTATATATAGATATATACCATATATGTATATATATACCATGTGTATATATATGAATATATATATACCATGTATATTTATATATATTTCCCAGTCAGCTGGGGCTGTAGAATACACTGACTGCACCTCTGCGGAGCGGTAAAAAACCCCCAAACAAGGGTCCTGGATATGACACTAAACAATCTGATGGTGAGGTTCCGGCAGTGCTAGAGCTTTGGGGAATGCAGAGTACTCCTTCATTGCCATTGCTCCCAGGTCCACTCGAGCCCGGAGTGGTAGCACCTGACAGGGCCCTAGCTACGGGTTAAATAGAACTAACAGCATACTTATGCTAAAATGACTTGTTTGAGTGAATTGAATAGCTTGAAATAGAAATGTTTTTGACAATTAAACCGGACTTACATTTAAACTACGTGATTATGCTTAACTTAATTATTTGAAATAGAACTGTAGACATTAAAACTGTATTTACACTTAACAGAATTGTTGCATATAACTGCTTGAATAGTTTGAAATAGAAATGTTTTTGACAATTAAACTGTGTACTTATGCTTAACTGAATCGTTTTAAACAGAACGGATTATTCACATAAAAATGGATTTGGCGTTAAATAACCTACAAATGTTGATATGCCATAAAACCCAACAAACCAAATCAAACTTTTATATATAAATGAATATATATATATATATATATATATATATATATATATATATATATACCATATATATATATATATGTATGTATATATATATACCATGTATATTTATATATATATATGTGTATGTATATATATATACCATGTATATTTATATATATATATATGTGTATATACCATGTATATATATGTATTTATATACTATGTATATATATATATATACAATGTATATATATATGTATATATATAGAATGTATATGTATGTATATATATGTACCATGTATATATATATATGTATGTATATACCATGTATATACCATGTATATATATATGTATATATGTATATACACATATACCATGTATGTATATATACGTATGTATATACCATGTATATATATATATACCATGTATATATATATATACCATGTATATATATACCATATATATACATATATATAATGTAGATATATATATATACAATGTATATATATATATATATTTTTGTATATACAATCTGTATATATGTATATACCATGTATATATATATACCATGCATAACTATGTACGTATGTATATATATATATATACCATGCATATATATGTATGTATATATATATATACCATGTATATATATATATACATATATATATACCATATATATATATGCATATATATATATAACATGTATATATATGTATATATATATATATATATATACCATGTATATATGTGTATATATGTATATATCATCATCATCATGACGTTCGGCTAGCACACCATGTGTGTACATATTTATGTATATGTATATATACATCATGTATGTATATATATATATATATATATATACCATGTATGTGTACATTTATATATATGTATGTCATGTATGCGTATATATATATATATATACCATTACATATATATGTATACAATTATATATATGTATATATATATGTATACCATTTATATATATATATATATATGTATACCATTTATATACATATATATGTATACCATTTATATATATATATATATATATATACCATGTATATATATATGTATATATATATGTATATATATATATATATATATATACCATGTATATATATGTATATATATACCATGTATATACATATGTATATATAAATCATGTCAATACATATATGTATATATATATATATACCATGTACATACATATATATATATATATGTATATATGTACCATGTATATATATATCTATATGAGTATATATATATACCATGTATATATATGTGTGTATAAATATATAATATATACAAATATAGCATAAATATATGTATATGTATATACATATATATATATATATACTATATATATGTTTATATATGCATATATACCATATATGTGCATACATATATATATACAATATATATATGTGTATATATATATATATATATACCATGTATATATATATATGTATATATATGTATATATGTATACCAATGTATATATATATATGTGTATATATATATATACCATGTATATATATATATGCATATATATATATATGCAATGTATATATATACCATGTATATATGCATATATATATATACCATGCATATATACCATGTATACATATATGTATATACATACGTATATATATATATATATTTGTCTACCATGTATATATATATATATATATTCATATACGTATATATATGTGTATATATTTACGTATATATATACTGTGTATATATATGTATGTACGTATATATAGATATATACAATTTATATATCTGTATGTATATATATGCATTAACATGGTGTCCAATGCATGCAGTGGCTCGTTCCAAACTATACAGTAGTGTTTAGGCCTGGTTGGGTTTATTGGCCGGAAGCACTGTCGTCGGCACAGTCGGCTTCGGTAATTGTTTTAGCGGGGTACCTTCTGCTCCTTTTCATTGTCAGCACGAAGCCGTTTTCCCTAATGTTATCGATCTATGTCCGAGGTACGTAGTCTAGACATATGATAAAGAGGTATAGGGCTAGCGTGTCCCCTTGTAGTACTCCTGCTACAATGTCGAAAGGTGACATCTCCACACTCGACGGAACCTCCCTGAAACTGGTTGACAATTTCATCAACCTAGGAAGCAGCGTCTCATCAACCGAAAAAGACATCGACACGCGGCTAACGAAGGCTTGGACAGCTATCGATAGGTTTTCGATCATTTGGAAATCAAACCTGACCGATAAATTGAAACGCAGTTTCTTCCAGACTGTGGTCGTGTCGGTGCTGCTGTATGGATGCACTACTTGGACGCTGACTAAACGGTTGGAGAAGAAGGTAGATGGCAATTATACAATTATGTTGCGAGCAATATTAAACAAGTCCTGGCAGCCACACCCCACAAGGCGCCAACTGTACGGTCACCTACCACCTGTCACGAAACCTATACAAGCTAGACGAACCAGACATGCTGGACACTGCTGGAGAAGCAAGGACGAGATCGTAAGTGATGTGCTCCTATGGACCCCCGCATATGGCCAATCAAAAGTTGGACGACCAGCTCGAACATACATATAGCAGCTATGTGATGATACGGGATGTAACCCTGAGGACCTGCCGGAGGCGATGAATGATTGGGAGACGTGGAGAGAGAGAGGGTCAGGGATATCCGTGCTAGCCGCACGACATGATGATGATATATATAAACCATGTATATATACCATGTATATATATGTGTGTGTGTATATATATATATACCATGTATATATATATGTGTGTGTATATATATATATATACCATGTATATATATATGTGTGTATATATATATACCATGTATATATATATGTGTGTATATATATATATATATACCATGTATATATATATGTGTATATATATATATCATGTGTATATATATATGTGTATATATATTTATATATACCATGTATATATATATATGTGTATATATATACCATGTATATACATATGTGTATATATATACCATGTATATATATATGTGTGTATATATATACCATGTATATATACAATGTATATATGTGTATATATATATATATATATATATATACACCATGTATATATATATAATATATATATATATATGTACCATGTATATATATACACCATGTATATGTATATATATATATATATGTACCATGTATATATGTACATATATATATATATATTATTACATACCATGTATATATATATATATATGTGTGTGTGTGTGTATATATATATATGTATATACTATATTAGATTAGTATATACTAGAATACTATATTAGATTAGTAAATATACTATATATATATGTATAGCATATATATATATAGCATGTTGAATATATAGATATACACATGATATATATATATATATATATATATTCATGTATGGTAAATATAAATATATGCAATATATATATACACCATGTATATATATATATATCTATAAAGTGTCCTCACGTCCTAATTGAATTTTTGAAATTCATCAGCTGTGACAATCAAACTTTAGTTGGTTGTATTCCAATTCCTGCTGTGTCCGTTCATTTGAAACTGAAATAATAAAAATTGGCCAGTCATCTCATGAGATGTATGGCAATAATATACTGAATTTTCAAGAGTCTACGACAATTCTAAAAAAGTCTGGAAACTTATTGAATGAATAATGTGTGTATATATATATATATATATGTATATATATATAATTGTCTTTAAGTGGAATCATTTCGAGATGAGTCTTTTTATTCTGAGAATTAATTTTTTTCAATTTATTGCGGATTTTTTGTCCTCATCTTGGTAGGGTTTTTTTTGTTTCTTCTTTCACTACGGTTACAAGTCTCATCATTCCTATCTGAGGTCGCGGTAAATCACCTGAAGAAGGCCAGAGGTTAAATTTGGCCGAAACGGAGTGAAAGAAGAAACAACACAAAATAAAACTACCAAGATGTGGACAAAAAGTCCGCAATAAATAAAAAATTAATTCTCATATATATATATATATATATATATATACACACCATGTGTATATATATATATATATATATATATCCTGTATACATGTATACCATATAAATATGTATGTATGGATGCATATATATGTATATATATATATATATATATATATATATATGCCATGTACATATATATATATGCCATGTACATATATATATGTATATATATATACCATGTATATATATATATATACCACATACATATATATATATATACCATGTACATATATATATATATACACAATGTATATATATATATATATACCATGTATATATTTATAAACTATGTATATATATATATATGTATATATATATGTGTGGTTCATTCACTAAGATTCCAGAGGTTTTTTGTACAGGTATTTAAAATTGTCGTTTACTCTTGAAAATTCAATTTCTGATGGCTATATATCTTATGAGATGACTGACCAATTTTTATGATTTCAGGTTCAAATGAACAGCTACAGCAGGAATTAGAATACACCTGATTGTCACAGCTGGTGAATTTTAAAAATTCAATCTGGACGTGAGGACACTTTATTTGTATGTGTGTGTATATATATATATATATACGTGGTGTGTATATATATATACTATATATATACATACCATATATATATACCATGTGTGTATATATATATATATATATTCCCTGGGTATATCTATATATTTAACAGATATATATATATATATGCCCCCTGCATATATATATATATATATATATATACCATGACGTTGCATAAACAAATATCCCATGGGCGAGAGCCCGTTTTATGCAAATGTAACGTCGATGGCAGTTTAGCACTTGACACTCCACAAAATTAATCCCAGGCGTATGATAAGCAGAGAAATAATATGGGGGTTAATTTGGGACTAGACTGACCTCAGACGTTGGTAAGTGGGCATCAATTCACTATCACATATATCACGAAGTCCTTTGTCTTCTTACCCCCTCAGATCATGGAAGAGCGAACTTCTAGGTTAGATGATATCAACTGTAGACATATTTCCGAAATTCTTCAGTAATGTTTAAGGAGGCATTAAGACGTGTAGCGAGAATTAGTGAAAGCGGTACGGGGCTAGGACAAGATACATGCAAAAGAAGTCAAATCGACAGAGGAAATAACACAACCAAAAGATTTCAAGACAAGGGGGCATTTGAAATATAACAGAATTTTAATATGCGACGACCAAACAAATAATGATGACGTTTAAGAAACAGTTCTTTTTTTCTTTTCTCTTTTTTTTGAAAAATATAACAAAATCTTAAGCCAACAAGAAAGCATCAAACAAAAATGTCTCTCAACAATCCCTTTCTCTTCGTTCTCTTTTTTCTTTCTTTCCTTTTCTCTTACTTGAATAAAACTGTCTAAGTCGCCGGATTGATGCTTGTAGTAGTGTTCATTCAGTAAATTTAATCATTGGTGAAATAGAACCTTTACAATCCCTCTTTCTTTGAATACATATAACTTTCCAATATTTAAGAATTGTAGAAGGAAAACGGTTTGAGTTGTACATATCTTTGACGGGTTTTCACTGTTCAGATTTTTTTCTCTCTTTTTTACGGGTGAGTGACCTTCCCGGAGCTGGTTGACCTCAGCGATCTGACACTAACTCTGGCTGTATCCAAACTAAAATTCATTCTTCAAATTTCTCTTACGAGTTATGGTCTTTTTGGCGCGAAGAGCCTGTGGGCTAATGATTCGATTTCCTTCTTCCACAACCTCATCAGTTCACACCACTCGATTAACCTAGACTTCTTTCGTTCAACAGACTACAGGTAGTATGACCTTCTTTCCCCTATCATTCTAACGGTCAGTACATATATATGTACATGGTATATATATATGCCTGTTGATTCAAATAAAGAAGGGTAAGAGAATTGACCTCCCCTTCCCTCCTCTCTGTAGCGTACTACGTCACAATACCATGTATATATATATATATATATATATATACCATGTGTGTCTCTATATATATATATATAAATACAACGTATATATATTGTTATATAGTCATCTACATCATCATTCAGCATCACAACGACACAACATCAAAGACAGACGCATGAATAAACGACGCAGGAAGGAAGACGCAAGAAGACTTCTTTAGAAAAATACTCACCTCTCACTTTATTGCAAGGGTTCAAAAGGGTTGTTCAAGGTTTGCATGTGAGAGGGTGCTAGAGACCGAACATAAACTTCATATTTTGACCCCACTGTTATGACCATCACGTTGTGTCTTTCTTGTTCTCTTAGATGTTCAACCAGAGGTCTTGAGCTCACTCGGTCGGGTGTGGCCTTCCCTACCACATCTGGTCTCTACTGTCTGGAAGTCTACTGGCAACTGCTTTGGCACCCCAAACTCAACTGAGTTAAATAATAATTCAACGCCCACACGATCGCCTACTGGATCTTTGAAATCGGATGTTTAATCGTCACCAAGCGGAAATAACTGTCATGCAGTTCAGAGGTTACTCTCTTCCGGTGCATCACTGTAGTGGCACGATGGGACCTTCACCTTGTCCCATATCATAAGCCTTAATCCGCCCACGCGATCTCTTTCGATTACTGGCCATTGGAATATGTCACTTCCTTCCGGTGTATCACCTTGGAATAGCATTTTTGGGCCGGGTCGAAGGTCAAAATATAACATATATACCATGTATATATATATAACACATATATATACCTAAAGAAACCGTAGCGGCAATAACGATTCTCTATAGAAACACTAAAGTAAAAGTACGATCACCAGATGGAGACACAGAATACTTCGACATTGTAGCAGGAGTACTACAAGGGGACACGCTGGCTCCGTATCTCTTTATCATTTGTCTAGACTACGTACTTAGAACATCGATTGACAAAATCAAAGAGAATGGCTTCGAACTGACGAAGAAAAGAAGCAGAAGATACCCTGCAACAACAATTACCGACGCCGACTACGCCGATGACATAGCGATACTGGCAAATACACCTGACCAAGCCGAAACACTTCTGCATAGTTTGGAACGAGCAGCAGCAAGCATAGGCCTCCATGTTAATGCACACAAAACGGAATATATGTGCTATAACCAAACGGGGGACATCTCCACTCTAAAAGGAACCCCTCTTGAACTAGTAGACAAATTCACGTACCTAGGAAGCAGCGTCGAATCAACCGAAAAGGACATCGAAACGAGGTTAACGAAAGCATGGACAGCTATCAATAGACTATCGACTATATGGAAATCAGACCTAACCGATAAAATGAAACGCAGTTTCTTCCAGGCAGCGGTCACATCGATACTGCTATATGGATGCACTACATGGACGCTAACAAAACGGCTGGAGAAGAAACTAGATGGCAATTACACAAGAATGCTGCGTGCAATCCTGAACAAGTCCTGGCAGCAACACCCCACAAGACACCAACTGTACGGCCACCTGCCCCCTATCACGAAAACTATTCAAGTTAGGCGAACCAGACATGCAGGACATTGCTGGAGAAGCAGAGATGAACTCATAAGAGATGTACTCTTATGGATCCCCACACATGGCCGCGCAAAAGCAGGACGACCAGCACGAACGTACATTCAGCAACTATGTGAGGATACAGGTTGCAGTCCTGAAGACCTACCTAGGGTGATGAACGATAGGGAGGAGTGGCGAGAGAGGGTCAGGGATATCCGTGCTGCCAGCACGATATGATGATGATGATGATATATATATATATACCATGTGTATATATATATATATACCATGTATATATATATATGTATATATATATATATATATATACACCATGTATATATATATATATATATATATACCATGTGTGTATATATATTTTTTCAACTAGCAATAACCACGCCTCGGAAAATCCTCATTACCTATGGTATCGCCTCTGTGTAAACCTACACCATCTGTGTATATATTTATATATATACACACACAAACATATACTACATATATATAAAATGCTCAATACAATACACACACATACACGCACACACACACACGGCCCAGTTGGCTGGTGCTGCAGAATACACCAACTGCATCTCTGCAGAGGAATAATACTCCTTTAACGAATGTCCTAAATATGACACTAAACAATCTGATGGTGAGGTACCAGTAATGTTGGAGCTCTAGGGAATGCGGAATACCTCTTCATTGCCATCGTTCTTGGGTCCACTTTGGCCTGGAGTGGTAGCATCTGATAGGGCCCTATCAATGGGTTGAATAGAACTAAAAAATGTACTTATGCTAAACTGAATTGTTTGAAATAGAACTGCCTTTGATATTTGACATTTGTTTATATATATATATATATATATATATATATATATATATATATATATAAATGGATTAAGCATTAAATAAACTACAAGGATTGGTATGCCATAAAACCAAACTAAGCTAAAATGACTTTATTCGGCGTTAAATGACCCAAAAAGGGTTGATATGCCGTAAACCAAAACTGCCCACCAACCAACACACACACACACACACACACACCATATAAATATCCAACCTCATATGTTTGTTTACAAAAAGTTGGTGGGAAAGGTGTAAGTTTAACGACAAGAGCGGCTTCATGTTTGATGAGTGATTCAAATAAAATAGTCAAGATTTATAAAATGGATCACAAAATCATGTTTTTCATGTTGTTTAAAAAAAATTAAGCTGGAAATCTTCCCATTAGCGAAAAAAATGAATTTTAGTCTCTTGAATAAATGTTTCAGTTTATTTATTTATTTTATTTATTAATTTTTTAAAAACTTTTTCGAAGGAAAATGGTGAAGGTAGGAAACAGAACATTGGGAGAAACAGAGAAAAAAAACATTCGGAAAAAAAAGGACAAGAGAAAGAGAGAGGGTGGAGGTTCCATAAGGGTAACTTTTTTTTTTTTGCTTAAGAATTTTTATTGAATCACTCAAGGGAGTTGCATACATAAAAGTCGATCAAGACAGAGAAAATGTAATGGTGTGAGGAAGTGAGAGAATTGATCCTAATTGGGCGTCCCACACAAAGTCTTGTGCCAAGCATAGTTAATCTGAGTAAATAACTGTTTTAGAGGGATTACAATGAAATAGTTATGAGCAAGGTAGTGTTTCAAGATCATTACTATTGTTTAATGAGCTTGATCCTAACTACGTGTCCCAGACTAACAATCTTGTGCCAAACGAACTTAATCTGAGTATAAAACTACTTTAGAGGGATTTCAGTGAAATAGTTGTTAGTAAGATAGTTTTGGTTTGAATTCTTTGTTTTAAATGCTATTTCAATCTTCATGGGTTATTTAATGCCGAAGAACAGTAGTGTTACTGTTTAAGCCGTAACTGGAAGGATAAAGAGGTTCATGCTTTTCCCAAGGGTATTTGTTTGAAAGTAAACATAATCTTATTTACCAACCCCTCCGCTCGAGCAGGATATGACACAAGGTCAATCTTTAAGTGGGGTTTAACATGTTTGAATTCAGAGTTTTCCTTCTGCTAGACTAGTTGCCTCACCAAGGCTGAAGAACCTAGTCTGCCCTACTATTTACCCATAGCTGGAGGGAGAATAACTGGATTCATACCTTTCCCAAAGGTATTAGTGCTATGTGAAATGCAATCAGTGAACATAATAGCGTAACTGGAATTCGAGCTCGCTTACTAAGATATCACAATCCAGCGCTTTGGCCACGATACCACGGTGATTCCAGTTGTCATCAAGTGTAGAAATTTTGGTAAGGAACTGGTGATCCTGTTTCACCGAACAGCAACAGCCCCTTGGGGTCACGTGGCGTCCATTATAAAAAGGTGCTCCACTGGAGATTCTCCCTCTTTTGGTTCCACTCCCACAACTGTTAGCAACAGTTCCTTTTCGTACCAGCCCTTGACGGCACACGTATTTGGTACCTTCGACCACAGCCAGGACCCAAGAGCGACGAACGCACATGCTGAGTTAAAAGGAACAGGACACACAGACAGTTAAGTTCCGGCAGGCATTTTATCTGCAAACTCACTTTACCAAACCTACTTTACCTTCAACCTTACAACCTTCACAACAAACCTAACCATATTTTACATCTTGAACTCTTCCTTGAAGACTCTTTTGTGAATTCTTCCAATTCGTTGTTTATTCCATTTGGTGTAAAACCCTGTTTATTGTTGTTGTTGTTGTTGTATATAAATTTTGTTGCACGTATAAGTCGTTCGTCCCTTTCTTCAAAAGCTGTCAACCCAAATCTCTACTGCTGTTGAATTACGGTTTATTCTTTTACAAAACGTAGGAATAAACCGGGCTTTTCGGGGCTTTATAAAAAACCCACACAAGTTTCTTCTCCGAGTTATCGTTGGGTTCACCAAGACAATGCGAGGCTTCATAATGCATCAAGGACAATTAGTCAGTTTGGTTGGGAAGAGGTACCACATCCAATCTTACAATCTTGAATAAATGTTTCAGTCTCTTGATTTTTACTTGTTTGGCCCCTCAAAGAATTTTTTCGTGGAAATTTATATTCAGCTTGAAGAACGGTTATTGACGTAGGAAACTGTTTTCTTTCTAATATTTACAGGAATGAAATTGCCAAGTAATTTTTTGGGGGTGAGATGACAGGAAAAAGTATCAAATCAAGTATTTGCAGCCTCTCTCTCTCTCTCTATATATATATATATATTTACACACATTCGAAGGTCATTCAATGAATCAGAGAATTGTTTTAAAAACAAAATGATTTTCCTTTTTTCAGATTCTTTTTCCATGAACTTAGTATTATTTAAAATTGGTTAATAGCTAAAATTATTTTAATCTTGAAAGAATATTTCTTTTGAGACAATTCCACAAATCAAACTGAGTGCTCCAAACTTGAACAGAGGTCTATCATGTGATTTTTGGTGGCTGAAAAGTGCAAACCATGTGAAATTTACGGAATTTCTAAAAAGAAAATGTATGTTTTAATAAAAAAAAAATTAACAAATAGGCTAAATATGGGTTTTCGCCAGCAATCCTGAGTCGAATGGGTAGTTCATGGTGGAGAAACACACTAACTGTCCACAGCAGTCAGTAAAGAAGGTCATGCTGACAGTGATTTGTGATATGTAAGGATCTGTCATTCTTGATTTCCTTGTAGAATGTGCAGCTGCAAACTGTTCTTCCTATCGCTTCTCAGCATTTTGGCCCCCAGCTCCGTCCTAGTTGCCTTTGGGTCTAGTGAATCTATGACCAGCAAGGTCACCTGGCATACGTGCTGGGAGACTTGGATAAGGTTAGCATAGATCACATTGCACCTTGTGATCCTATAACCAGCATTATCCAGAAGGGCTCTAGTTTGGACCTCACCCTCTCTGAAAAAGACCTTGTGTCAAATCCTGACTGGTGGAAGGCACGGATTAACACTGCTTCCCATTGTTTTCGACAAAATTCATCTCATCTATTGAATGACTCTCATATTTATACGGCCCCTGAGCCCGTTGTGTTCCCTTTGTGTCAACGGTCAACGATGATACTGGTGTTTCTATTTAGGAATGAGTTATATGTAGGATTAGCATTACATCGAGAATATAAAGGATTCAAAAATGACGTTTAGTGCAAGTGATGACATTACGAAAATATCAATGAATCCTTTAAGGATTTTATGTTTCTAATATGTAGTGCCCCGAGAATCTGTAGTTTTTGCTTGTTATTTTGATGTTCTAATATTGCTGTATTTTCGGTAAGAATTTTGCGTCATTCTGTTGCTGGGCATGAATGTTTTCAGGTTGCATGCTAAACATGTTTTCTATTATTATTATTATTATTATTTTCTTATTCTTATTTTTATACTTAAAATAATTTTAGATATGTATGTAGGTAAAGTTTTAGTGTCGGTAAAGTAAATAAATTTTCATCCACACCAAAATATATATTCTTCTTCCGTTTATCTTTTAATATATTTCTTTGATTCATTTCGTTTTTTTCCTCACTTACATGTACGGGGTGCCTTCAATAAGTTTCCAGACCTTTGTTGTACAGGCATTTCAAATTGTCGTAGACTCTTGAAACTTCAGTATCTTATTGCTATACATCTTATGAGATGACTGTCCAATTTTTATGATTTCAGCTTCAAATGAACAGCTACAGCAGCAATTGGAATACAACCTACTAAAGCCTGATTTTCATAGCTGGTTAATTTCAAAAATGCAATCTGGATGTGAGGACTCTTTAAAAGAACGATATGCGATAAAATTCTGTTTTAAACTTGGAAAAAAGGCCACAGAAACGTATGGAATGTTTCAGACTGCTTTTCGACCATCTTGCGTGAATCAAGCATCAGTTTTTGAGTGGCATAAGAGATTCAAGGAAGGCAGGTAGTCTGTGAGAGATGATGAGAGGTGTGGGAGGAGTAAGGAAGTCAATACACCAGAGTTGATTGGCTAAAGGGTTAGGGTTAGGGTTACTATGTTAAGGTTTTAAGGGAGTTCAGGAAGAGATTCCGTCGCAAGAGGCCAGCACTCTTCAAATAGGATCAGTGGCATTTCCACGTGGACAATACACCAGTCCACAACTCCATCCTTGTCACAGACTATTTGAGTAAGATGGGCATCAAGACAGTTGCTCAGCCTCCTTATAGTCCAGACCTTGCTCCCTGTGACATTTGCGTATTCCCTAAGCTCAGAGGCTGTCGTTATGAGACAATTGAGGAGATGAAAGAGGCTGTGACGAAGGTCATTGACACACTCACACAAGAGGACTTCCATGTGGCCTTCCAGAAGGTGTTGGAACGGTACAAGTGCATTGCAGCCGGAGGAGATTACTTCGAAGGGGACTAGAGTTTCATGTGTGTACTATCAATAAAAGTGCCCATACGAAAAAAAATCTGGAAACTTATTTGATGATCCTCGTATATATATATATATAAAGATAAAGATATACACATACACACAGATTATATATATATATATATATATATATATATATATATATATATATTCAAAGGAGGACATCTTAGTGAGTTCGAATTCCAGTTGCGCAATTATGTTCACTTTCAGACTAATACTCTTGGGAAAGGTATGAAACTCCAATAAAATTCCAAAAGCCCAAGAGACTAAAACAGATAGATAGATAGATAGATAGATAGATCCTATTTACCAACCCCTCCGCTCGGGCAGGATATGACACAAGGTCAATTTATTAAGCGGAGTTTAACAGGTTTGAATTCAGAGTTTTCCTTCTCCTAGACTAGTTGCCTAACCAAGGCTGAAGAACTTAGTCTGTCCTACTATTTACCCATAGCTGGAAGGAGAATATTTGGATTCATACCTTTCCCAAGGGTATTAGTGCTATGTGAAATGCAATCAGTCCAGGATTTGAACTCGTGTCATCGTGTTCATTTTCTTACGACGATAACCATTACACCACGATAGATAGATTGATGGGACCTCAAATGATTTCAAATTTGGTGTTTGGATTTTTATTTCATTTCCTATACTTGCTCTCTACAGGAGTTTCAGACTTTCCGTCTTCTTTATAGATTTTGATTGGTTAAAAACAACGACAGAATTAGAATCATACAAGACACAACAAAAGAAGGTGCCCGTGGTGTAATGGTTATCGTCGTAGAAAATGGACACGGCGACACGAGTTCAAATCCTGGACGAGACTGATTGCATTTCACATCGCACTAATACCCTTGGGAAAGGTATGAATCCAATTATTCTCCCTCCAGCTATGGGTAAATAGTAGGGCAGACTGAGTTCTTCAGCCTTGGTGAGGCAACTAGTCTAGGAGAAGGAAAACTCTGAATTCAAACCTGTTAAACTCCGCTTAAAAGTTGACCTTGTGTCATATCCTGCCCGAGCAGAGGGGTTGGGTAAATAGGATACTAGACACAACAAAACTCATTCAAAGCAAACAAGAAACAAAAAACTTAAAGCATACTCTAGTTTCATCTAAATTTTGTCAATACACAACATCTGGAGTCTCAAAATGGAATAATAAAAGAGGTGGATTTAGTGAATTAATCACAGAAGGAAAATCCTGTACCTTCGAAAACATTCATATTAAATAGAAGTTTAACCTACTATTAAAAAGTTTAATCAGCATATTCAAATGCACCAACTGCTATGAGATATACATTGGCTGCGTTCAAGCATTGAACCAGAGAGTCTCTTGACATAAACACAATATCAAATTCCCAGAAAACAGGAAACTTCGCGTATCAAAACACCTTTATGAATTTAGCAAGGAATACTTTAAAATAATGCCAATATATCAGACTGTTAACTACTCATTACTATCATTGGACTATATCTTTATTCTGTATTCACTTACCCTATGTTCTTGTGAACTAATAGTCACTCTATTATATATACTTTTTCCTGAGAATATATATCTATTTCCTCTCGTGGTTTGTCCTTTATTTAATATTACAAGCGTTCACTAACCAAAACACAACACTATGAAATGCCAATAATTCTATTTTGCATACAGGTAAACGGTTACAAGTATTCCATGCTAATAGTTTTAGTTGCACATAGTTAAATGGTTCCAAGTATTGCTATCTATCACTAACAATTCAATTAAACATCAGTCATTTGTTTACACTCAGTTAAGTGGTCAAGCAGTTATATTTATAATAATTCGATTTAACATAAGTCACTTGTTTACACACAGTTAAAAATTGTCAGATCGTTCTATTTGACTCATAGATAGGACCCTATCATGTGCTACCACTCCGGGCAAGAGTGGACCTGGGAACAATGGTAATGAAGGAGTACTCCATTTTCCCCAAAGCATCCTTGCAATTAGATTCTTTAATATCACTTCCAGGATACCTATTAGGAAGGGGTCTTACTCCTCTGCAGAAATGCAGTCGGTGTAATCGACAGCCCAAGCCGACTGGGCTGACAGTTAAATGGTTTCAAGTATACTCAACTAATATTAATAATTCTGTCTAATAATAATCAGTTGTTTGAACATAGTTATATGGTTTCGTATATTCCTATCCAATACAAATAATTTTTCTAACAGGTCTCTTTGACACTTAGGTTGGACCTTAATAGATATCACCAAAAAAAAAAAATCGAACACAAACATTGGAAAGGAAGAGGGCCTGGGAAACTAATTAGAAATTTTCTTTACGTTTAAATGTCTTTTTATTGTGTACTTACATCATGCTCATATTTTTTTCTTTTTTTTTTTTCTTCTTTTTTTTGGGGGGTTTGGTTTTATAGTACATCAACCATTGTTGGTTATTTAATGCCAAATCTATTTTTATAGAGATAAAGTTCTATTTCAAACAATTCTGTTTAGCATAAGTAAACAGTTCAGTTCTATTTAACCCATAGATAGGACCCTATCGGGTGCTACCACTCTGGGCCAGAGTGGACATGGGAGCAATGGCAAAGAAGCGATACTCTGCATTCCCCAAAGCGTCAGATTGTTTAATGTCATGTTTAGGACATCGTTGTTGTTTTTTTGGGGGGCACCCCTCTGCAGAGATGCAATCGGTGTATTCTGCAGCCCCAGCCTACAGGGCAAGCTCATATTTCTGTATCTATAGAGTCTAACTAGTATATATATATATGTGTGTATATATGCATGTGTGTGTATTGTGTGTGTTTGTGTGATAGGATAACGAAAACACAGGGTCAACAGGGCTTGATGACTGTCAGTTTCTCGCCTATACGATTATCGGATCAATAATCACGTAGATGAGAAAATGACAGTCACCAAGCACCTCTGACTTTGTCTCTACGCTATCCTAACTTAGATCTGCATATGCTCTATCAACGATATTGAGCACTATCTATTCATAAGTATAGCAGACTGCATTATTGATTTCTTTGTGTGTGTGGGGGTGTGGATGGGTGGGTGTGAGGATGAAGGTGTGCTCTTGAATAAACAAATCGTTTTAAAACCTTTTTTCATAAATCAAAAATAGTGCTCAATGGCGGCCAATAGAGAAGGATAAAACTTGTAATGAATGAATGTCTACTGACCTTTCTATGACAGTGTCATTACTACCAGTTTCATGTCCTTAAAAACAAATACAATCATCAGAGTAGACTATATATATATATATATATATATATATATAATGCAATTAGAAGAAAACTCAAACCTGGTTAAATTTTCATTATAAATTTATTTCGGCGAATAATATCATTATACTCTTCGTCTCATCAGATGACTTCACACGTTTAATTTGTGGTTGAAAAATAGAAAATATGGATTACAGTTATATATATATATATATATATATATATATATATATATGAAAAAAATATAAATTTCAATTATTTGGCGAAAGTAAAGGGGATTAAAACAATAAAGTATTAGAAAAATTAAGAAACCAGAAAAAGGCTGTTCCTGTAAATTAACTCATCCAACTTTAAATATATGCTAGATTTTTCGTAGCAGGTGGAAATTTTGGAATAATGTAAGCTTGTAAATTAAACTATTATTTCCATATATTTTTCTGTTTACTCTTTTTATATGTGTTAAATTCCTGTTTATGGGACCATCATCCCTCTCCTAACGCCCCCTTGTCTTCGGGCGGCGACTGGATATTACTGATATATATATATATATATATATATATATTCAGGCTACCCATATTGATTGGACCGGCCAGCAGGGTGCTTTCATTGTGGAAACGTTTATCAAGAACGAGTCTGTAATTACAACGTAAAGGGCTTTCCGTGTGCACTTTGGGCTTGGTAGACATGATCGCATACCTACTTGAACCATGATTTTATTATGGGTTACTAACTTTAGAGCTACTAGATCAACATTGAAACGAAATTGTTGCTACTCCACATATCCGTCGAATTATGGACAACTTTCGCAAACGTCTTCGTCAGTGTGTGGACAATAACGGCCAACATTTGACTGATGTCATTTTTAAAATGAAATAAAACAAAATGGCGTCGTATGTACATTTGGAAAATAAAACCACTTTTTTCATTATCTATTCTAATTTGCTTTTATCAAACCTACAAATGTGTCAGATCATTTTGACTCAACCTGTATAATTATGGCAACGCTACGTCTAAGAAATTTGAATTAAATAAAAAAAAATGTCCGGTGGAGGTGGACTTTTTTTTTTCAACAATTTTATACCTGATGATTTTGACTCTTTCCATTCTTATGCGTAGAGTAAAGCGGTAAATAAACAAGAGAAATTCAATGAAGACAGAAAAGCCAGAACTTACCTGCTCAGGTAGCTAGAACAAAATGAAGAATCTAGTCATTCACCTGCAATGTCATACCTGACTGGTCACAAATTCTCAAACCTGTGTCCGGGCGAGCGTGGAGTGGTGTGGCCGGGCGGGACGAGGGTGCATGATTAAATTTATCTTACTTATAGATGCATTCTGCTCACTCTTATGTGTGGGTGCGTCCCTATGAAACGTGGGTTAGGGAGAAATCTGGTTGAAAAAAACTGTTTTGTTTACTCTGTCAGTTCAATAAATGGCGATCGGGCACGCGAATAGGTGCTCACTAGAAATTCACGTTCTTTTTCTTGTTTTTATCATCGGCGCGCGCACACAAAGACTCAAACAGTACAGAAAATGACACATAAATTGAATTATAATACGCTTACTCCCGCACAAAATAAACCCTATTATTTTTATTATTATTATTATTATTATTTTAGATGAAAAATTATTAATCATCACTCTGACTGAATTTTCTTTGATCTTTTAATTTTAGTTGCCTTTTGTCGCAACTCTCTCAAGTCATCATTTTGCCGACAGCCTAGACCAGCGCGTATCGGTGACCAAAGTAAAGAATGATCACTCGGTGAGATTCGAACTCACCCACCTCTTCTGCCTCGGAGAAACCTGGTTGTCTCAATAATCTGTGTTGTGTCCTTAAAAGGGATACAATCAGATAAAATGGTTCTTAAGCGGAAAGGAAAAGTCAACGCGTTCAATGATTTTAAAAAAGAGGGTTTTATTGCAAGACTGATACAATAAGACGAACAAGTAATTGTGAGGCACGGTACTAATCCCCAAAGTAAGGACAGATCTAATGCTGTTGCTCACTGTACGAGGTGCATACGATAAGTTTTCAGACTTTTTTTTTTGCATGGGCATTTAAAATTGTCCAAGACTATTAAAAATTCAGTATCTTATTGTTATACATCTTATGACATTTTTAGGATTTCAGCTTCAAATGAATAGCTACAGCAGCAATTGGAATACACCCGACTAAAGCCTGATTGTCACAGCTGGTGAATTTCAAAAATGCAATCTGACACTTTAGAAGAACGATATGCAATAAAATTCTGTTTTAAACTTGGAAAAAATGATGCCACAGAAACGTATGGAATGCTTTTCGACCATCTTGCATGAATCAAGCATCAGTTTTTGAGTGCCATAAGAGATTCAAGGAAGGCAGCGAGTCTGTGAGGGATGATGGGAAGTGTAGGAGGAGTAAGGAAGTCAATACACCAGAGTTGATTGGCTAAAGGGTTAGGGTTAGGGTTACTATGTTGAGGTTTTAAGGGAGCTAAGAAAGAGATTCCGTCGCTAGAGGCCAACACTCTTCAAATCGGGTCAGTGGCATTTCCACGTGGACAATGCACCAGTCCACAACTCCATTCTTGTCACAGACTATTTGAGTAAGATGGGCATCAAGACAGTTGCTCAGCCTCCTTATAGTCCAGACCTTGCTCCCTGTGACATTTGCGTATTCCCTAAGCTCAGGGGCTGTCGTTATGAGACAATTGAGGAGATGAAAGAGGCTGTGACGAAGGTCATTGACACGCTCACACAAGAGGACTTCGATGGGGACTAGAGTTTCATGTGTGTACTATCAATAAAAGTGCCCATACGAAAAAAAAGTCTTGAAACTTATCGTATGCACCTCGTATATATTATCACTCCACATGACTGAGAGGGCGTGTGGGATATTCCATTACAACAATCTGCTTTATCTAATAAACTACGGGAGGAACTGGTATGGCGCTTATAATTCAACCTCTACTTGGGGTGTCCTCGTGGTGTAATGGTTAAAGCGATGGACTGCGGAATCGTAGTACGCGAGTTCGTACACCAGTCGCGCTATTACGTTCACTTTCGGGCAAATACCATTGGGAAAGGCATGAACCCCCTTATCCTCCCATTTACGGGTTAAATAATACCACTTCTGCTCTTCTAGAAGGATAGTTTTGGCATGAAATAACCTATAAAGGTTAATATGCATTAAACACTTAAACTAAACCCCTTATTTGTCCCGTGGTCTGTCAGTTCTAATTTGATTATTACAAACTAATAGAGTTAAAAGTATATGGTTATTTCTTTCAATTTTAGATAAAAATTCCCCATTATTATTTTACTCCTTTGAGAGGTTTTTACACCAGCGTTAGCTTATAGTTTCTCACTGGAGTTTGAGTGACAGCAAGTCTCCTAAAGTCTCCAGGACTCTTCTCAGTATTCTTGCCGATCTTTATACTGCTGTAGTCTGGATGGTCTCTGCTCGCCCTCTGATTTTTAAATCTTCTAATACTTTGAAAATTGTTCCAGGTGCACCAATATCAATTAGTATCACCGTCATCCTCATGTTCCACAGTTTTTCAAATCTCTAGCAAAGTCTAGATATTTATTTCTCTTTTCGCTTTCTTTTAATTTTACTTTATGTCAAGAAATGGTGGGAAAAGAGAACACGCTAGTATTGAAGATAGTGTCGATACATCAATAAGACAACTCGAAGACTATATATATATATATATATATATATATTAAATGTATATGATTTTGTTTGGTTTGATTTTATGGCATATCAACCATTGTAGGCTATCTAATGTCGAACCCTCTCATCGGTCTAGTGGGTAGAGTGTATGCCAATGGTCCGGGAGACCAGGTTTCAATCTCAGGTCGAGTCATAATTAAAAAATGGTGCTTGATATCTCCTTGCTTAACACTCAGCATTATAAGGTTCGTATCAAGGGGAAAGTGGGACAATCCAAGGAAAGGAGTAGCGCCCTCCTCCTACACCTCTGTGTAGTAGCTACTGAAAAGGGAGCCTTCGGGTCGCCCTCGACTACAATCGCCAACTTTACTTATATAAGATTTGGTTTGGTTAGGTTTTATGGCATATCAACCCTTGTGGGTTAACTAATGCCAAGTCTTGTTCATATATATATTTTGACATATATATATATATTAGATATATGATTTGTAAACACATTTTGTAGATAACGTTTTTAAACGAGCTTGAACCTATGTTTTTGCCCACAGAGAAATGGTTTCGAGCACTGCTTTGTATATTTATCACCCATCCTACCACCGGATAAATGTGGCACAAGGCCGTTTTTAATGTGGGTCCGGTCGCTGGGCCGTAGTCCACACGCGTCTGGCATTGCCAAAAATCCCTTTGGTCCCGTCGGCACTTCCCCTTCGAGTACTGCTTTGTAACTGTAACCAACTAACTTCAAGCATTTATTTGCAAATATTTACATGGATATACATATGATTTGCATGTGAATAGTTTGTTGGTAATTTCATTTTTAAATGAGTTAGAATTAATATGTCTGCATGCTAGTATCGCTTTTGTTTCTACACTGTTAAATAATTTCAATTACAGCTATTTCACACTAATAATTCTATTCAGTATTCATGTGTGTACTATCAATAAAAGTGCCCATACGAAAAAAAGTCTTGAAACTTATCGTATGCACATCACTTGTTTACAGACAGAGAAGTGGTTACAAGTATTGCTATTTAATACTACTAATTCTATTCAACATTCTTATTTGTTTGCACACAGTTTGATAGTTCCACATATTGCTTTGTATCCCTAATGATTTAATTAGACATCAGTCTTTCGTTGAAACACAGTTAAATGGTCAAAGAGTTTTATTTCTAACGAGTCAGTCAACATAAGTCAATTGTTTGCACGTAGTTTAAATGATCAAACAGTTCCATTTGACCCATGAATAGAAACCTATCAGGTGCTACCTTTCCGAGTGAGAGAGGACCTGGGAGCGATGGCAATGAAGGGTTACTCTGCATTCCCCAAAGCCCCTGAAGAGGAGAATCACCATCAGATGGTTTTGTGTCATACCCAGGACACTCGTTGTAGGAGGTGGGGGTCTAACCCCTCAGCTGAGATGCTTTATTTCACAGTTCTTGTTGACTGGCTGTCTTCTTTATTTTATGCATTTTTCATGTTCAAACTCGATATCAGGTCTCCTCTTAAATATTCTCAGTGACGCTTTGGTCTGAACAGTCTCAGTTACTAGGGTGAGTCAAAAGTTTTGCAATATTTTGGAAGTACGTAAGGCACAATCTGACTGCTCTGAATGCTTTTACGAAGGTCATGAATGTGACGAACAATACTGGAATACGAGATGCCAAGCTCGCCTGATACTCTCGGAGTGTTGTTCACCGCATTTGCTGAGGTTTTGAAGGTGACGAACAATACTGGAATACGAGATGTCAAGCTCGCCTGATACTCTTCAAGAGTTACTCTCCGAATTTGCCTCTATGACTTAAAACACATCCTCAGAATCCACAACCTGGCCTTGCCTGATCGTTGATGATCAAGTGCCCCTTGACCTTTTTGCACAACAAATGATTTCGGTTGCTTCGCCGGCGTTATGGCCCAGTTTAAAATCGAAAACCAAAAGTTCCCAAATTAGACTACACTATACGTTCATCTGTGTGACTTTCAAATCAAGGGAGGATTTAAACATTACACAATATGGTAACGAACCGACAACCATTATACCACCAAGCTTAGCAGATACCTACCACAGCTTGAACTTATTCAGTCACGTGATATACACGCAGCAAACTAGAACGTTGCCAAAATGTTGCAAAACTTTTGACTCATCCTTGAAAATTCGAAAAAAAAAAGTTAATTACACTGCAAACGACAAATTCCTTTGATTTAATTTGATAATTTAAAACATTTTAAATGGTAATTGCTTGTATAAAGGTTAAATTCACATAACAGAGGAAAAAGCAAATATATTTTTATATTAACGACAAAAGAAGACATGAACAATAAATTTAAAAAAGGGAATTTTTTTACCTTATAAAAGATCTTTTTTTATATACAGTGTATCACAAAAATTAGTACACCCCTCATATTTCTGCAGATATTTAAGTATATCTCTTCATGGGACAACACTGACAAAATGACACTTTGACACAATGAAAAGTAGTCTGTGTGCAGCTTATATAACAGAGTTAATTTATTTTCCCCTCAAAATAACTCAAAATATAACCAACAAAAGTGAGTACATCCCTAAGAAACTGCCAACAAAAGTGAGTACATCCCTAAGAAACTACACCCCTAAATGTCCAAATTGAGTACTGTTTGTCATTTTCCCTCCAAAATGTCATCTGACTTATTAGTGTTACTAGGCCCATGTGTTACTAGTCCCATATGCATAGGGAGCAGGTGTGTTCAAATTTGTAGTGCAGCTCTCACACTCTCTCATACTGGTCACTGAAAGTTCCAACATGGCACCACATGTCAAAGAACTCTCTGAGGATCTTAAAAGACATATTGTTGCGCTACATGAAGATGGCCAAGGCTACAAGAAGATTGCCAACACCCTGAAACTGAGCAGCAGCACAGTGGCTAAGATCATCCAGCGTTTTAAAAGACCGGAGTCCACTCAGAACAGGCCTCGAGTAGGTCGTCCAAAGAAGCTGAGCGCACGTGCTGAGAGTCACATCCAAATGCTTTCTTTGAAAGATCGGTGTAGGAGTGCTGTCGGCATTGCTGCAGAGATTGAAGAGGTGGGGTTCAACCTGTTAGTGCTCAGACCATACGCTGCACTCTACATCAAATTGGCATTGCTGTCACCCCAGGAGGAAGCCTCTTCTGAAGACGATACACAAGAAAGCCCCCAAACAGTTTGCTGAAGACATGTCAACAAAGCACATGGATTACTGGAACCATGTCCTATGGTCTGATTAGATGAAGATTAATTTGTTTGGTTCTGATGGCATCAAGCATGTGTGGCGGCGTCTAGGTGAGGAGTACAAAGATAAGTGTGTCATGCCTACAGTCAAGCATGGTGATGGGAATGTCATGGTCTAAAGCTGTATGAGTGCTGCAGGTGTTGGAGAGTTATATTTCATTGAGGGAAACATGAAGTCCAACATGTACTGTGAAATACTGCAGCAGAGCATGATCCCTTCTCTCCAGAAACTGGGTCGCAGGGCAGTGTTTAAGCATGACAATGACTCCAAGGCGACCATTGCTTTACTGAAGAGGCTGAGGGTAAAGCTGGCCAAGCATGTCTCCTGACTTGAACCCAATAGAACATCTTTGGGGGATCCTCAAGCGGAAGGTGGATGTGTGCAAAGTCTCAAATATCTGCCAGCTCCGCGACGTCGTCATGGAGGAGTGAAAGAGCATTCCAATGGCTACCTGTGAAACTCTAGTAAACTCCACGGCCAGGAGAGTAAAGGCAGTTCTGAATAATGATGGTGGCCACACAAAATATTGACAATTGACATGGTGTATGTTAATATTGACAACTTTCCCTAAGGGGTGTACTCACTTTTGTTGGCAGGGGTTTAGCTTTTAATGGTTATATTTTGAGTTATTTTGAGGGGAAAATAAATTAACTCTGTTATATAAGCTGCACACAGACTACTTTTCATTGTGTCAAAGTGTTATTTTGTCAGTGTTGTCTCATGAAGAGATATACTTGAATATCTGTAGAAATGTGAGGAGTGTACTCACTTTTGTGATACACTATATATATTTTATTGAATGACCCTCGTATATAAAATAGATTCTTTACAACTTAAAAAAATTCCCTTATTCATTGAATGACCCACGTATATATAATAGATCCTTCATAAGTTAAAAATTTCCCTAATTTATTGAATAACACTCGTATATAAAATAGATCCGTTATAAATTAAAAAATTCCCTTATTTATGGAATGACCTTCGTATCATAAATAAATCCTTCATAAGTTAAAAAAAATTCCTCTTTTTTATTGAATGACCCTCGAATATAAAATAGATTCTTTACAACTTAAAAAAATTCCCTTATTCATTGAATGACCTTCGTATATAAAATAGATCCTTGATAAGTTAAAAACTTCCCTTATTTATTGAATAACCCTCGTATATATAATCGATCCGTTATAAATTTTAAAAATTCCCTTATTTATGGAATGACCTTCGTATATAAAATAAATCCTTCATAAGTTAAAAAAATTCCTCTTTTTTATTGAATGACCCTCGTATATAAAATAGATTCTTTACAACTTAAAAATTCCCCCTATTTATTGAATGACCTTCGTATATAAAATAGATCCTTTTTTAAGTTAAAGAATTCCCCTTATTTCTTGAATGAATGTGGCTTAGATACGTTGGTGACACATTCATTTACTGGCCTCATCAGGAAGATGTTCAAACATTACTTAATCCGACCATCACTATGGAGACATTACTTAATCCGACTTCACTATGGAGAAAGAGCAAGATAACAGATTATCCTTCCTCGATGCATTAGTGACATGCACAGAGCAAAGATTCAGGTCATCTCACCGTTATCGGACAGTACCTCAGTTTCAACTCCCGTCATCCATATACGGTAAAGAAAGGAATAGTCCGTTGCTTACAACATCGAGCAAAACCCATTAGTAGCGATACTGATGCATATCAAGAAGAAACGATTTGCTTGGGACACAACCTCCATCGCAATAACTATTCAGAGCGCATAAGACCGGCTCCAAGAAATCTGTATCGGAGGATTGAGGACAATACCCGAAAACTCACTACAATATGTCTGCCCTATGTCAAAGGAGTAGCCGAAATGATCCAAAAGAGTTGTAGCCCATATGACATCAGGACAGTATTCACACGTGATTCAACTCTCCGGAGATATCTCTTCCGGGTCAAGCTACCAACGGAATTCAACATGATCAAGAACTGTGTTTACTCCGTCCCTTGCAGTTGTGGCAAAATATACAAAGGCGAGACAGGTCGCCCACAAAAAGTAAGGCTAGAAGAACATCAAAAGGCAGTAGCACCAGATGAAATTGAAAAGTCGGGTATAGCGGACCATATATGAAAGGAAAAGGTAGACCATCTGCCCTTATGGGGTGAAGTTGAAATAATTGACAGAGAAGAACATAAGAGGATTAGACGCCTTAAGGAATCAGCACATATGTTGAGTTACAGTGACCTGTTGAGTAGACCAAGTATAGAGATGAATATAATATGGGAACAAATAATCAAAAAGTTTAGATTAAAAAATCTGAATATGAGCACAGGTAAAGAATCATATATAATAGTAGTAATCCTAGTCAAGTAAGAACGTTAAGTTTATAAGTCCCAAAATTTCACTCTAAACTGTCCAGCAGGACACATAGCGTAACGGTTTTAGGCTTTGGTTCCCTGAGCTTCAAAGGAGACAATCATCTTTCTCAAAGTAAACAATAAACATTTTCTATACAATTATTCACCATATCCTCTGCCCTATCGGTAGATCTTAGCATACACTGACTCTGACATCAGCAAAAAAAAAAAAAAAAAAAGACCCCCGCCCTCGCAAAAAATTAGGAGGTCCTGAATATGACACTAAACAACATTGATAGTGAAGTTCCTGTTTTGGATATGTGAAGGAAGTGTAGAGTAGGTCTTTATTGCTGTTAACCCCAGATCCACCCTGACTCGGAGTGGTAGCACCTGTTAGGGTGCTATCTATGGTTCTGATAGATGTTTGCAAATTATTTATATTCGATAAGACCGTGAAGAAAAAAAACTCTTAAAAAACAACTGCACAAAAAATGTAAACATGAACCTACTATGAACACGATTCCCGAACCTCTAGGCATAAAAAAAACCTAGTCAGGTTGACATGCCATTAAAATTAATCAAGCTATCAATCAATGATATCTTATAACTGTGTTCAAAAAAAAAAAAGAAAAAGAAAAAAATCTCTTCAGAAACAATTATACAGCAAAATGTGAATATAAAACTACAAAGAACACGATTCCCTAACCTCTAGGAAGAAAATATCCCTAGACATGTTGACATGCCATTAAAATTAATCATTCAACTGATGACTGATATCATATAACTGTGGGCAAACCAAATCTCTAAAGAAACAGCTACACAACAAAACGTTAACATGGATGTATTATGAACACTATTCTCTCGTCTCTAAGCCTAAAATAATCCTATACAGGTTGACATGCCGTTGAAACCAACCACTCAGTTAATTTGCAAATAAAATAAGGAAAGTGTTAATCTCCGTATCAAAATTCCTCCCATCCTAAAAATAGCGAGTAAATAATTCATCTGGCCATTCTCTTCATCTTTTCGTAACGGACAAATCCAAAAGAATATCGTAATCACTTTGATCACCGCTATCGAATCGATCGCTTTGGGGATTGATTTTAGCCTGATTATGTCATTTTCTATCGATTTATCACAATCTACTAAGATATTTCTTTATTTGTTCCCATATGTATCGACTTCAGTCTGATTACATCTATCTTTATTTGTTTTATATCGACATCAAGGTGTTCAGAAGGCCCTGGGAGTATCATGGTTAACGTTGTAGGATGTGGACACGGCGACCCGAGTTCAAACCTGGACGAGGCTACTTGCATTTATTTCACATAGTGCTAATTCTACCGGGAAAGGCATGAATCCGACATTCCCTCTATGGATAAATAATTGGGCAGACTGGGCGCTTTAGCCTTGGTAGGGATAAATCTTGAATAAAAAAAAATCTTAATTCAAACCAGTTAAACCCCGCTGAAAAATCAACCAAAAGGCGCTTTCTTCTTGTGCAAGGGTGTTGGGTGAATACATATATCCTTTGGGATTCTTTCTCTTTATCTATAAATCTGTCTGTTTGTCAGTCTGTCTGAGTCTGTCACTATTCTTCGGAATAACTTCCTATCAATCTATCTGTCTGAGTTTGTCACTATTCCTCGGAATAATTTCCTATCAATCTATCTGTCTGAGTCTGTCACTATTCATCGGAATAACTTCCTATCAATCTATCTGTCTGAGTCTGTCACTATTCCTCGGAATAATTTCCTATCAATCTATCTGTCTGAGTCTGTCACTATTCATCGGAATAATTTCCTATC